>JAHWFP010259402.1:27708-39996 GCA_023313725.1 Lithobius niger | reverse complement strand
ACTGTGGGAATGTCTGCTAAGTTTCAATTAGAACGAAAAAAATAAATTTAGAAATCGAATGTGTGCTTCGTGAATTTCGTTGAACGTTAAATGTTTCCACCGACTGTTTTTAAATAAATAAACGTTTATGTATCAGAATATTATTGTATCCACTGTGTTATTGAATGTTTGTTTCGTTAAAAGCCAGGTCATCAAACCTGGACTGTCCATATGTTGAATTTATCAAGTGAAGAGGGAATTTAAAAGATGGTGGAACATCAAACTCGTTCTTTTTGAAGCTCCTGAGTTTCTTTTTAAGTGATATGTGAGCCATCCGAGCTTCTGTCTACTATTATACTCTTCCTGGCAAACGTCAAAATCTTAGTGGAACTTTGTCATTTTTGTGGCCTTGTTCGCAAAACGCTGACGTCGCCTTCTTGCATATAGTGATGAAATAATATTTCGGTTGATGAGCGTGGGTGTGCAGTAAGGCTTACATATCAAAAACCAGAACTGGTAAAAGGGGTCGCCAGGTTCCGAATGGTTCTGCCCTTCAAAGGAGTGATATCAACACCAAAATATTCGCCAAGTTAATCGCACCGCTTAATAATTCGAAGGTTAAATGAAAACTAGAACATTGCTACTTTCGGTAGCAATGTTCAAGTTTTCATTTAACGTCCAAAGTATTATTCGGTGCGATTAAGTTTGCGAATGTTTTGGTGTGTTGATATCACTCCTTTGAAGGCCGAACCATTCGGAACTTGGCCTTTTACCAGTTCTGGTTTTTGATGATATCACTCCTTTTTTTAAATTGTGTATTGACTCAACTCCACTACCGTGCAGATGAGCAATAAAGTGCCACGTCAACAAGAAATAATTATTGGTTTTCAACAATTTGCTACTACCTTTTGTACCTTTTGGTACTAGACCGAACCATTCTCAACTTAGTCACCTCTTTATTGGTTTTTGGTTTGGTTTTAATTTTGTTGTAATTTGTTGTATTTAGTTAGTTTTGGTGTGTTGATATCACTCTTTTGAAGGGGCGAACCACTCTCAACTTGGTGGCCTCCTTACCAGTTTTTGGCTTTGTTTAAGTTGCTTTGTTTTTACACTTAGTTTATTTTTCGTGATTGGACGTGAATAAAATTTCTTTGTAACGTTTAGATTTATCGTGATACACTAGTGTGCCTAGGCACACGTTCTCATTGTTGGAACTTTGGCCGTCCAATGAGAGACGATGCCGACAACAATAACAATATTTTCGTACTTACGCGCCCTCCCACGCCATCCCTGTTACTTCCCCCAGGCTCCAAACCATAAAAGGTACGCAGTTCGTATTGTACTGCACCCATTCGTCCAGTTTCATAGCTGGGAGCTTTCCCGTTATCTCGGAATCGATGAATAATCACCCTATGGGATTTAACATGGGGATGAGCGGGCTAGCTAGCTAGTTAGTAACACATTCAACGTTATTAAGGGGCAGATTTTGCATAGAAATCAGCATAGCTGGCATTAAAACAAGAGTTAATTTTTGTCAGGTGGGTTATTGCTCTCGATATCAACACAATTTAAACTTTTGTATCGCCTTATTATTTTCCCCCAAGTACCTGAAATGTGCCCAACTATGCTTAAAGATATAAGACACTGACGCTATGGCGTCGCGCTACAATGGTTTACAACCTCAACAATTGAATTGGTGTGATGTTTGTTGTGATGTTTGTTGCCTAACTTGGCGCGACACACTAGCGTGTGTCTAGATACTCTGGACCTAACATATTACTCAGCTATTTTTGGTTTTCCAACTTTGGTGTATTGTGCTTCCAACGATTATGGGGTTTTTGAACTTGACACCCGTTTGAGTGTAAAACGCATTGCTGTAATTTGGTGAGAGCGTTTGATTGTGATCTGTGTTGGGGCAGCCTTTTTGTGATATTAGTGCTGAAGTGCTGTTCTGTTGGATGACTAGCAAGGGCGTAGCGAAGGCAAAAAGTTGGAGGGGGGGGGGGGGGTAATATGAGTACCTACTTTTCTCTAGGCAAATCTGGAGGAGCACTTACTTACCCAGAAAGGTTCTGGAAGCTTTTGTTGTTGTGTCCTTAGCCATTTTTGGTCATTTTATGTAAGATACCAGCACAATTGTTAACGTTCATAGGAAAACAAAATTACTTCTGTAGACATACCATTATGTAGACTAACATCAGAAGTACTGCTACCACCCCAAACAGCGTAAAAAGTTGAAGTAGCCTTGTATTGGCAATGTTTGGGGCGAAACACCATAAAAGCACTTGACCTAATTCTTTTGGCCCTGGTGATCCCCACCAGGCCAGGAGTATTATCAAGCATGGTGAAGAGGCATTTGTAATCAGTTTAAAATAACCGTTTGAATAATTGTGCCTTTATAATGAAGATTTACATGAACGAAACAGTATTCTGGTCAGTGGTGCTTAACGGTGCAAGCACATCTGTATCAAAGATGGCTGTCTCACAATCAACCAAAATGAGGACTAAAACAACATCGTCTCTTGTAGGTTTTGTCACGAACTGTGCCAGGCCAAGATCCGAATTGCAAGCTAAAAAGCATTTTTGATAGATGAACAATGTTTTACCCAGTTAATACGTGACGCTTTAATATTGCCGAGGACAAGGTCTATACAAAGTCGACAGTTCTAAGATAATCAAAACATATCGATTTATTCCTTATCCCTAGCTTTCGGCATGTAACAGTAACAACAAATCAGGTTAATATTTTAAAGTAGATACAAGAATGCCACCCCCACGACTTCCCCGACCATGCCTAAGTACCACGTATGGCCCACCCCGGATTAGGGCCGGCGGCCCTCGACATTGTTAGTTCCCAGCACTCGGGAATCAGGCGATAACCTATACGTCTCACACGTTTGTCGAATTGATTATACTACAACAAACTGTTACACTTGGCGTTTTGACAAAAGGGCATAAGTCATAAGTGTATTGTGTTTCCTCTACAGGACAGTTTTTAATGCAGACTGCTTGCTTCATTGGCATAAGTCCATTTTTGGAACAAAAGGAGGTATGTTAGGCTTACTCCGTTTGACAGCTTGTGGACTTACCTCCAACGGACATATACATAAAATAAGCTAAAAAATGTTAGGGTGGACTAACTTCTCTTTGTCAAAGCAAAGAGAATGTATAGTCAAGCCATGTTTAGACTAATCTCAACAATGCCAACAATGGACTTATGCCCTTTTGTCAAAACGCTACAGAAATAATCGATTATACAATAATTACCTGATTATCAGGAGCCACATAACTACACGAATTGCCAATACGCATAGAATCCTAGGACAGCCTTCCCGCAAACTGTAAAGTAGTCGCCAATTTTTTTCAGTGATTCGCTAATTGCCCAACAACAAATAAAATTACGTTTTCTGTGCATGCTGTCAAAACCTGAAATAAGCTGGGCCAGTTCCGGTTCAACTTTTCATACAGAAACGTAATTGGCAAACATTTTTAGTCAAGGACCTACAACCCTTCATATGCAAACGATTTAGCCATAAACTGTTCAATTTCAACGCCTACATTTTGCTGGCACGTCTTCTTATCGAAATCATGAAAAATTTACTAATATTTCAGTCACTTCCGGCCATATGATAAGAGTGATATGTATGACCCGTTCAAATAAACGACTAGAGTGGGACAAAAAGTCATTAACAATAGCTCTCGATGCAAACCCCTTTTTCTCCCAGACTGTATTTCAATAACTGCTTTATGCATTACATGCATAAGCACTTAAAAAAGGTAAAAAAGATTAAAATTCTTGAAATGGCAAAACGAAACTCAAAACAAAGAAATGTGCTGAAGTACTTACTCGTCATAGTGTGCTAGTTATTTTTCACGTTCGTGCTATGAGATTGGAGGTGTTAACAATATCCTGCTACAGCTCACTCACCAGCCCTCAGTCGGTTTGCATGCATAGCATTCCCATAAAAGACCATAGCCATAAGTTACATTTATTTCTAACAAAAATTCCTAAACATTGTGATCATTCTGACTACCACAGAGACTCGTCACAAAATATGTTTTTGTGGTTGTTGTATACAGCGTTTTTTGTGGTTGTTGTATAAAATCAAGCTCCATAGATCACAGTTGTGTTCTTGTTTAAGCATGTGGTGCGCTGCCCTTGAAAGTTGGCTGACTGCCTATGTCACCCTGGGGAACAGGCCCCGTTATCTCGGAAATGGGGCCTCCCTGTCGATTCATGACCATGACACCCTGTATACCTCCAAAAAATAAAGCAAAAAAAAATGTCAAAATAAAGCAACAAAAAAAGTTAAGGTCTACCAAGTAGAGAATGGCTGGGCCTCACGAATGAGTGATCTAAACATGAGTGAACTAAATAAAAATAGAGGCGGCTAATTTGTGAATGATTCGGTCTCTCAAAGGAGTGATATGAAATAAAAATATTAGAAAATTACCACTCAAGCTATTGTTGCAGGCTAGTTGAGTTGATTCGAGTCTAAAGCACAATTTAAAAAAAAGTGGATATATCAAAAACCAAAATTGGAAAAGGGACTGCCAAATTCCGAATGGTTCGGCCCTTCACAGGAGTGATATCAACACACCAAAACATTCGCCAAGTTAATCACACCGACTAATAGGTTTTTATTTAACCTTCGTACTTTTAGTCGGTGCGATTAACTTGGCGAATGTTTTGGTGTGTTGATATCACTCCTTTGAAGGGGCGATCCATTCGGAAGATAGCCGTCCTTTTTGCCAGTTTTGGTTTTTGATATAATTTGCAACAGAATTGAATGCTTCAGAAAAGTAAAGATAATTGCTTCAGAAAAATAAAGATATCAACTGAAGAATTAATGTTGCCCGTGTCTAGTGATCTACGCATTGAATCAATTGAACGGTAGTGCTTCGACCAGAAAAAACCAAACTCTTCGTGTAACATATCGTGGGGTCGCTAGAGTATTTTACGTGGTACACATGTGACAGATAGGCCTGTAATTTTCTGGATCCGGTGTATCTCCTTTCTGATAGATGGGAACACACGAGTACAATGGAATGGACTGCTCAACGATAAATTTAAGATCAAGGTCAGTGGTGAACCTAATTCACGTATTAGTTCCATACAGAAATGTATCGAGAAGCCATCAGGTCCAATTGTATGGCTAGTTTTTAACAATCCTATGTGAAGGGGGTTTTGGGGTGGTTAAAGATCCCAACCCTCACAAGTTGTGCAAAGGTTATTTTAATCGGAATTAACCAGCACTCCACCTAATTAGTTTTACTTTTTGCCACTAAGCATACGACCTCGAAGATGAAATAGGGAGGGGGAAAGCAGATATGCGTACTAGTAGCTAAAATTACATTATACATTTCGTACACTGGAAAGAGCAAATCAGTTATTGGTTTAATATAAAAATATGAGTATACAAACATACGCACCTTTAACCTTAAAAATATAGGCGAGCATTATATTTTAAATTTATACAGGAAACTTCTAATAGTTTGAAAACGCCTATTTCTTCAAAATGGCACAAAAGTGGTTTCCAAAGCTAAATTACAATTCATAAAATGATGTCTCAAAACTGCGAGGCAACAACAAATTTCGGCGCTATTCAATCCACGGGTGGGTATCATCCATGTACGCCGTTGAACAACGATAAACAATTGGCTTCAGCTGCGATACCCTCGCCAACCAAAAATGGAATCTCTCAAAGCGGTTTCGTTGCGGCAGTTACGTATAATTACACTTGTATTTAAGCACAAAGGCAATGGATAACACTTGGATAAATACAAGAGAAAGACATGGATTAGACATTCGATTCGTCAACGCTTATTTGCAAAGAACAGAATTTCGTTAAATAAACGAATTCGAGGAGTCCAAGTTTCACGGAAAAAGGCCAATACTTTTACCTCAGCTCCTGCGTACATAGAACGGTTGCAAACTCAGTACCATGGCTCGAGCAATAACGTTACGATTAAAGTTATTCTGGGTTACACTCACTTGCTCAGCTTTTGTCTTCCTTTCGGTGGTTTGGCAACGCAATGCAACTTCAGTTGGACATCGGGAAGAAGCCACGTTACTGCAGACACCTCAGGCTTTCAACACGCAGAAAACGACAACTCCAACCTCGTCAAGGACCAGCCTCGATACTAACGACGGAAAAATAGAAGAGCAAAAAACCACCTTTGTGACGAACCGTCATGCAGCGGCAAAACCCCAATCCATAAATCAGGACACCGCTGAAAACGTCTGGACCTCGTTTTGATACACACTTCTCAGTTTTATATGTGTGCATGACGATCTAAACATGCGCACAACACTAAAAGTCAATTAGCATATAACTGCTATTTTCAAAATGAAGCGTGCATTAAAACTTTACAACATTATTAAAATCACACAAAATAAATACATTAAACTTAATTAAATTAAATTCTAAAATACTAGATACACTTTGTTTCAAAACACTCATAGAATTTCTGATGACACCACCAGTAAGGTGAATGAGGGGGAGGGACAGTGGATTCGTCAATGCAGGTAAGTTATACCCACAAAAAACACTTCACCTAGAATTCGAAAAACTGTGCCCTGAGTAAGGTTAATATTGTTAGAGAGGGTAATTTGTGTTAGTTGAAGGCATCTGGGGTTTATCTTGTTTGGCAACATTAATTTAGGAACAGCCAACAAATGGGACCCACCTACACATCCATTGATCGGCTTTTCCCTTGAAAATGTCGTCCTCCTCCCCACTACCCTCCAGCCACTGCTTTCCCACGTCCTGGGGTTTTGGGCTAGAACAAGCATGCCTGGCAGCAAGGTGTTGGCATGTCCGTGTTGCCCCCAAATCTCTGATGTCAAACGCTCTGCCCGCCCAGTAGCACGCGACCCTGTACCGTGACAGATCACTTGGACAGGTCTGGTTCCGGGTGCTTTTCCGGCGACTGCATTGACGAATTTTGTGATGGGACCTCGGGAAGAAAAAGCCAGACCCAGCACTCTTACGTTCTGAATAGTTTGTTTGGACTTGGTGACGGGGTGTGGTGATGTCACCCGTCACTGTTTGGATTTCAGAAAAAAAAAAAGCCATACCCATCATTATGGGTTCTTGGTAGTAAGTTTGGACTTAGTGTTAGAGAAGTCTTAGAAAGGAAAGGTTGTGGGAATTTGGTTTTTCTCTCAAGTCCAAATGTTAACGGTTAACATCCGTACCACCACTCTGTCATAGACTAGTCCCATAACCCTGTGGTTTCTGGATTTTTTGGTCATGAAAGGGTTGTGTGTGTGGGAATTAGTCTCAGAAAGGAAGGTTTGTGGGACTGAGTGGTGGTATGGAATTAACTGTCACCATTTGGCATTCGGAGAAAAAGGCAGCCCTGATTTTCAAGATGACAAATCCTCCAATCGATAAATCACAGCGTGGTGGCTGTTCTACTAAGTACCAGACACTGACCAGTACCTAGGGTAGTCAGTGGACGATTTGGCACCTCCACCTTGAATGCAAAGGGATAGTGTTGTGGCGTGACCGTGCGATGGGTGACTTCGTCGCCCGGAAAAGGGGCTACTTGTGAGGGTGCATCTGGCGGTGGTCCGGGGTTTCATCTTCTCCCCCCCCCCCCTTCATCTTACCCTGGCTGTCTTAACTTTCCTACCTCGGCACGAAGCGAAAACAGCATCGTAGCCATGTCCAGGGGGGATTCTTACTTAAGAGGCGGCAGCCATAATCCCATGGATGGTTGCTTCGGCCAAGCACACGTGTCAAGTGTCCGAACCTGCTGTTCCCCTTGTACTGAGCAGGATTACTATTGCAACGATGAGCCATCACTAGGGTAAAACTAACCTGTCACATGGCGGTCTAAACACAGCTCATGGTCCCTGTTAGTGGGTGAACAATCCAACGCTCAGGGAATTCTGCCTCACAATGATAGGAGAGCCGACATCGAAAGTTCAAAAAGCGACGTCACTATATACTCTTGACCGCAACTAGTAAGTTATTACTGTTGTAATTTTTGTGACATCCCTTGCTTAAAACAGACTTTCACGGTACGTATTCGTACTGTAAATCGACATGAAGCCAGCTTTTGCCCTTTTATGCCACACGAGGTTTCTGTCCTCGCTGAGCTCGCCTTGGAACACCTGCGTTACCATTTAACAGATGTACCAACCTAGTCAAACTCCCCACCTGACAGTGTCTTCAGAACGGGTCACTGTGGAGAAATGGGAGTGTCTGTGCTTAATGCTAGAAGTGCCGTCGGTGCTCTGGCTTCACCAAACAAGTAAATTAAATTAAGAAACGATGAAAGTAGTAGTACTGCACTTGGCTTAAACTAAGCCTCTCCTGTCTTTTCACAGAGCCGGACTAGAGACAAGGAAGAGCTCCAGATATGCGGGGAATGCGACGGATTAACAATTAAGCTGTAGTATATGACGTTCGCGCTGAATTTATCTCCTGGTAACACAACAATCAAGTTGTAGGACACGGGATTTGCTAAAGGTCAACAGGCTCTTCTTTCTCCGCCAATTTTGCGAAACCCGCACCCTTGGCTGTGGTTTCGCTAGATAGTAGATAGGGACTTGAATATCAAGAATTATGCATTGCTGGTAGAGCCCAACAAAGCAACCGACCTAACTTGGAACCGGGCCCAGCCTCTAACCGCACAGAAGTGCACCACGGGCCAAGGACCTGGCCCAGCAGGGCAGAGGGAAGATTACCATCATGAGCACAGAACGGCCAGTGGTGAGACAAATCAGTATATCAAACCAATTAGAATTCAGCTTCAGGAAGGGAAGAAGGACAGCCCCTCCTGTCAGATGCAGGTCGCAGCCTGGGAGCAGATGGCCCACCTGTTGGTCACTTTTACCTAACCGCTTGTAGTGATACACTGACCAACGGGGTAATATTTAATGAGCAGCAAGGAACTACCAATACACCCACTGGGTACCGAACCCATGTACCACCAGCAAGAACAGGGAAAGGGCCCCTGGCAAGCGAACCATCAAATCCAACAATGTAACAAGCACCCTTGCCTACCCACTCATAGCCTATGAGACACAGACCATCAGAGCATGAAAATGGAGAGCAAGGCACAATCCGAGAAATCCATCAGTTAAGCGAGTGCCCATACCTGGTGGTCCGCCCTTGCCAACCCGCCCACAGCCAATGACCGTCAGAGCAAGAAAATGGGGAGCACAGCACAAGACATTATCAGTCAATTCTGTCACAGGTGATTGAGGGCTACACGTGATCTTAATGCTCCCTCTCCCCCATTTTACAATTTTTGGTTTTCGGGCCTAAATTTACTTGATTACCTGTTAGTAGAGTAGCATTTGACGAAGAAACTGTATTTAATTAACAAACCCCACACTTGGTACACTGAAAGTGGTAGGTAAGGATAACATGTTAAGAGATGGAGCCACCTGAAATTCCTCCCAGGATAGGATTTATGACGCCATCAAAATGACACAGCCAAAGCTACAAACTTCATTATCTCCAGAACCGCCCAACGGATTTTAATTTTTTTGGTATCAAATGAAAGCTCATTTTATAAGAGAAAAAAGACCATGAATGACAATTTGTCGGAAAAATGTTCTTTTTTAAGTTGTAAGCTGTTTATTTCAAAATTAAGCAGTTTTCATTACTTTTAATTACATTTCTGATATATACAGTATGACACATTTATGACGTACACATTTTGCTGTTGCATGCAAACTTTAATAATAAACGGATTACAAGGTACAATAGCTTACATTAACGGTACAGTCCCGTTCAAAAGTAAATATCCAAGCCTATACTAAATTTAAACAATAGCCTCTCGCTCTTCAAGAATGACCGTAATGTATGCAGCTGCGTATTAGAGCGTGGTATTGTTGCAGTGAGCTTCGTGTATGGCGCACCAAACCACTCAAATAAACAACGAAATGCTTTGTTGAACTAGCTAACAAATACCGTAAAACAAAGACTTCATGTTGTTATTAATTTATAAAATATGAATGATCAATTCGTTTTTTACGTAACGATGTTGCCTTCACCTGACACTCATCATATTTCGTTTGAATAATGTTTCTAAATCCTTTAGCTTTATGCTACTCCTTTATATATTTAAATCAACTAACCTATACGACTTTCATTTCATTGTGGCCAGGTGATCGTGGCTGGAGAGTGGCAGAACTCATGAGCCAGCACACATACGCGTGCCCGCATTAAAAGTGCTTTATAATTCCTGCCTAATTTTTGCTAGTTGAAATTGTGATATGAAATTAAAAATTGGTCAATAAGAAATTTTCACTTTTCGCATTTTCCTTTGAACGATTAATCTGTAATTCCACAGATCAATCGTTCAAAGGAAAAACTAGAAAAGTTAAAATTTCTTACTAACCAATTTTCAATTTTTCAATAAATCAACAATAAATCAGAAGGTAACCTGTTAACGAAGCAGACAGTCTGCGTTAAAGACTGACCTTGCTGAAGATACAATATGACTAAGCTGATCGAAAGAAAGAAACGACAACTGCCGCGACTGGGACTGTGAAAGACAGAATTTTACATTTAATGTCTAAAGCATTAATCTGGGAAATTAAGTGTGTGACTTATATCACAACTTCTCACGGCAAAAACTTGATTATAGTCTTTAATCATTTTTATTTCTGGCAAAGATCAAACTTTTTTGTTTTAATTGTAGGTTCGTTGTAAGTGATTATTCATCGAAAAAGTGCCCAAAATAAAATAAAATGTATTTCTGGATGATCCATTGTGTATTCTAAGTTTGAGTATTGCCTTTTATTTACTCGTGTATATTCCATATTATGACAGCAGACGTATTGTAATACAGTATGATAATACGTATTATTTTCGTCGTGACTTTTCCGAACTCCGAATCTGTAAAAGACCAGATTTAACCAGGTTATACTGTGGATAATGTTTTTTTTTAACCAGATTAACTATGTATAAAACAAATGTAGAGAACGACGGAACCAACATTATGGACTGCTGTGGGTAGATTTTTTTAAACTTGCAGACGCTTTATTTTCGAGAAGTAACACTAGTAACCCCTAGGTAGAAAGAGAGCTGCGGACAAACCAACTTCCAAACGAAGGACTTGCACTGAATGAGCGAGCGAAGCGAGCAAAATTCAATGCATTTTCAACGAGTACAGAAAACCAACTTGGTATGTCAAAGTATCACAAATTAGAAAACGAAAACGAATTCGTTGGATGTTAAAATAAGGTTTAACTGATCCGAAGTCAAAACAGCAAAGGAACACAAATAAACTTTCCCGCAAGGTTTCGTACACCACATGGTTTCTGGGATGTTTAGTCCACGTGAAACCTTACTGCTTTTATCAACCACTAGACACGTAAAAAAATTAAAACCATATCCCAAGTTTCAATTATTGTAAGACTATAGGAAGCCCGTGGTATGCACGGGGCCGGTCATGAATTAAGTTTACGGACACATTTCCCAGAACATTTTTCCGGCGCTCTTCCCGACGACTTGATCGACCACTCATGGCTGCCTCCTGTTTGTATGCAGGTAGAATGGGAGAGCGCATTTGCAATGCGGGCGCGAGGAGGGGAGAAGTGATTGTTTGGCCCGACGACTTGTCAGATTGAACCTTTATTGAGTTGATCGACTCATGCCTGCCTCCAGTTTCCATGTAGGCAGAGTGGGAGAGTGCATTTTCAATACGGAAGTGAGGAAGGGAGAAGTGATTCTTGTCCTTCCGGTTTTTCTTTTAGCTTTCCCTTTAGCCTTCCTTTTAGCCGACCTCCAGAATTATAATGTAGATTAGTGCTATACACTCGCCTACCTTTCGGGGCTAAATTTTTCAGTATTATTCAAGTCAAGTCGTCTCCTTTCCGTTCATCCTTTCTTTTCATCATACATACACACCTTTTCAAGATTTCGTATTCAAGACTTCAGGACTCTTATTTTATTTTTATTTTCAACGGTATTTCCAGGTTTTTAAGGAGTCGCACGAACCCTGAATTACCTAATCTGTAGGTCTGTACTAAGCACACTAACACTATGCTTTTTACGGTTGTTCAGCGATATCGTTTTGCCAAGTAGAATGCACCAATCAGACATATCGCGTTCTAAAGTAAAAACTGTAAAAACGTGCGAATACAGTAGTAAGGTTCACGTGGACTAAACAGCACAGGGACACTGTGGTATACAAAACCTTACAAGAAAGTTTATTTCTGTTCCTTTGCTGTTTTGACTTCGAATCAGTTAAACCTTACTTTAACCTCAAACGAGCTCATTTTTGTTTTCTAATTTAAACTGAAATTTATTTTCCGTGGCTATATTTACCACATATATG
>JAHWFP010259402.1:6880-18533 GCA_023313725.1 Lithobius niger | reverse complement strand
CAAAATTGTACGTGAGCATTAAATATGACAAACTACGAAAACAGATTGAAAATCGGAGCATAATTACAAAAGTTACGAGGAAAATAGCAACAAAGTCTTCCCTGAACGTTTAACTGCCATTCAGTGAAGCTTAAGAGCTGCCTCTACAAGCGAGTGCATGAGTTTCGAGTCTTTTCTGCATCAATGAGTGCACTTAATTTTCAGTTTTAATAAACGAAAACTGATGCGGGTTAGGCCTAAATTAAAAAGCCATCATTTACAACACAGGAAGTCGCGTTCGGTATGCCATTACTTTATGATGTTACTTTTTTTTTTTTGCCGAAACCTAACGCCCTTTTGAGTAATTTTCAACCCGGTCACAACAATTGGCCAGCAATGAAAACACGCATTGCCGTTACGAATCCCGTAACATTCATCCAAAGGTGGCGAAAAACCCTGGACATTCGAATGCGCGCACGTTTTAACAGCTTCATAAATCATTACGGCATTACAGGTTACATCCATTAAAGGGTAAATTACAAGTTTATGGTGAACAGGATGCAACAGACAAGATGACTTTGCTTCATTTGCTCACTGGCAAATGTGGATTTATATTTCTGCCACGGACTATGCAGACCCCCCCCCCCTTCCAACTCCAACCCCGCCCCAAAAAAATGCTTTCATCGGTTGTTTTTTTTTTCAGGAAAAATGCAGGACAGGCCTACGATCAGAATGCGCCGAAAATACATAAGGTACACGGGTGGGAAAATAGGGAGGATGCATAGTTTAAAGGTTTGGGCATTCGTATGCGTATACATAAACTAGTTGCAGTAGTAAGCTAGTTGTAGTCTTATTCGAAAGTAAATGTTACCGACTAGAAGACATAACGTAAAAAACGGCCGGGAGGGGACTTGCAAGGGACAGAAAAGAAAGTGCTCCCAAAGAACGAGGCGACAAATCTTTGAAAAAAAACTATTTATTCGACGTTTTCTCAAAATGCTCTTTTCCTTATGGTGCTATACATTTTACAAAACAAGAAAAATAATTGCACCTTAACAATAATAATTTTCCGATCCCTCCCCAGAAAAAAGTTTATTTTGGCATACAGATGCCGACACTTCAACCGCCCACCTTATTTTCAGAGTATCCTAATGGTAGATCTCTCCTCCATTTTTTCTAAAACGTTTTTCCTGAAAAAAAAAAAAGATGAAAGCACTTTTTTTTTCGGGGGGGGGAGGCAAAATTTGCGTAGTCCCAGGTGGCAGAAATATAAATCCGCCTCTTTTAATGAGCCAACGACGCAAATTATTCTTGTCAGTTGCTCCCTGTTCAGCATAAAACTGTACTTTACTCTTTAATGGAAGTAAATGCCATAATGATTTATGAAGCTATTTAAAAATTGCGGGCATTCGTAAATGTGAATGCCCAGGGATTTCAGCCTTTGGAAATGAAGTTTGGGCATTCGTGACAACAATGAGTTTTGCATTTGGCAATTGTTGCGGCCGGGCATCAGCGCCGGGGAAAAAATAATAAATGTAAAATCAGAAAATAATTACATACCGAAGGTGACTTTCTGTGTTGAATGATGGCTCAATACTTTAGCCCTAAACCGTATCATTCGTTGTTTTCGTTTATTGCATCCGGAAGTATACTCATTTACTTGCATTGATTGACACATTAAATATATACACACGCTAGTGTGTCGCGCCAAATTAGGCAACAATCATCACAACAAACATCACATCAATTCAATTGTCGAGGTTGTAAACCATTGTAGCGCGACGCCATTGCGTCAGTGTCTTATATCTTGAATTGGGCGCATTTCAGGTACTTCGGGGGTACCGAGACCTCGTTATCACAGTCACATACAGATGGTGTTATTTTGGGTAACTCTTCTTACTCCCTAATTAGGAGAGATCGTGATAGCCGGGCAGGTGGGCTGTTAATAGCCTATAGAAACTTTTTCCCCTGCATCTTGGTAGGTTCTGGAAATCAGAGTGAAAGTCTATGTATTGATCTAATGACACTGAGTGTTCGATTTATTCTAGGCTACTTACCCGACAAGTATAATTACACTCAAATCGAGTCCATGTGTTCTGATATAAATCTTTTTTTCCATTCGACTTCCTTGGATACAATCGTACTCGGTGACTTTAACATGTCATTCGTAAATTGGGCAGTTCCTTCTGCTAGTCACAAAAATGGTAAATTTTTTCTTGACTTTACCTCCGAGTTGGGGCTAACGCAAATTGTAACTGAACCTACACGAGGCCCTAACATTTTAGACCTCATTCTTGTATCGAACGACCGAATGGTCTTTAATATTAATATTCTTGCTAACCTTGGTGGTATACCACCAAGGTTAGCAAGAATATTAATAGTGACCACCATATGGTCGGTTTCCAGGTTGCGGGTGCAAAATATGTGCATGTGCATCAAAAAACCAACTCGATGCCGCAGCCTTTGGATTTTGATAAACTAAGATTTAACCTTGGTCTAGTCCAATGGCCTGAGTACCTTCTACCTCTAACAGATGTGAACCATATGTATGAATGTTTTGTTAGACTTGTATTAGACTGTATTCATTTATCTGTAAAACAGTCATATGATAGTACTTCTAACTACAGGAAAAGCTCCAAGGTTTACATTCCACTTTGCATAAGAAAATTAGCCAGGTTAAAGCTTATATTATGGAGAATTTATAGACTTGAGAGGACTACAGCTAATCTAAAAAAATTTAATATTTGCAAAAATTTACACTCTAATGCATTGCGCAAGTTCAAAATTGTGACCGAACAGAATCTTATAAAAAAAAGGAAATCTAACCAGCCTATATAAGTTTGTTAAAACTAAATCCAGTAGAAGCCGTACTCTTCCGCCGCTTAAAATAGGACCTAAATTAATTCTTGAACCAAACGATAAAGCAAATGTTTTTGCAAACGAATTTAAAAAAAAATTTTACAATTGAAAATGGCTTCAAGCCTGACATAATATTCCAGTTTAACGCCCCGGAATGTATAGTTAGGACTATTACTGCAGAAGAAGTGTTGAAAGCTTCTTAAAATCAAACCGAGTTATGCGGTTGGCCCTGATGGTCTATCAGCATTCTTGCTTAAAGAAATCAAGCACGAAATTTGTGTACCACTATCATGGATTTGTGAATTGTCTTTTAAAACAGGTGTTTTGCCTACTCTGTGGAAAACAGGAAAAATTTCCCGATTTTTAAAAAAGGGTGAAACATCCGACCCTTCTAACTATCGCCCCATTGTCCTGACTTGAGTATCTTGTAAAATTTTTGAAACAATCGTTAAACGGGAAATGGTCGACCATATTGATAGATATAATCTGCTTTTTAATAACCAATTTGGTTTTGTTGAAGGACGATCTACCAGCACTCAACTACTGTTTTCTTTAGATTTCTGGACCTCACATATTGACCATGGTATCCCTTTAGATGTAATTTACCTGGACTATGCTAAAGCTTTCGATTCAGTTAGTCACGAAAAATTGCTAATGAAATTGCCTACTTACGGGTTTAGTGGTAAGTTATTGAATTGGCTGAAGGATTTTTTAGTTGGTAGGAAACACTGGGTTGAGCTTGAGGGTGAAAGATCTTCACCCATTACGGTCACCAGTGGGGTCCCACAAGGATCTGTCCTAGGTCCGTTACTTTTTATTATTTTTATCAATGACCTCAAATCTTCTAACAGCGATATCGCTCTAATCAAATTCGCCGATGATGTTAAACAATTTGGTGCGTTGGTGGATGACTCTACTCACAACAATTTGCAAATCGAACTTAATAACCTGCAATCCTGGTCCAATGACTGGTAACTCCCTTTGGCAGAACACAAATATGAAATTATTCATTATGGCAAGAATAACTTGTCTTTTAATTACTTTCTATCTGGAGGAGAAAGTTTGCCTGTCACTGCAGTCATCAAAGATCTAGATATTTGGATGACAAATGACCTATGCTTTACCACGCATTGTAATAAAATCGTTAAAACTGCAAAACAGCGTGCTGCTATTATAAAAAGGTACTTTCGCTCTGGTGACCAAACTACTCTGGTTTGGGCTTTCAAAGTCTTTGTGAGACCATTGCTTGAATATGCGAGCTCTGTTTGGTCTCCTTATTTATTAAGAGATATTGACCATGTTGAATCAGTTCAACGTAGTTTTACAAAAAATCTGAAAGGTTTTAGGGACGTAACTTATGGTAATCGCCTTTGGATGCTGGGTATGGAATCACTCGAACTTAGAAGGCTGAGAGCAGATCTATGTCTTACTTATCTTCTATTACGTGGTAATTTAAAGGTGGACTCGTCACTCTTTTTTGAATTCCGCCCTGGAAATTATACCAGAGGTCATCCGTGGAAGCTCGTAGTTCAGAAATCTCGTACAAATACTAGAAAATTCTTTTTTTGCAATCGTGTGGTTAATTGTTGGAATAGTCTGCCATCATCAGTGGTCGAGTCAAACAGCCTCGCCGTTTTCAAAACTCGCTTGAAGACCACTTGCCTGGATAAATTTTTGCGTAGGAATATTATTTAAACCTTTAATTTGTTGATGGGATTTACGGCTCACTTGCCGGCTATCACTGGGGATTACCCAATTATGAGTCATCGCTCCGCCTAGGATTTGACGCTTATTATTTTTTTTCAGGTTTCTCCCAACCTCCATTGTATACTTTTTGGAATTGTGTTTTGTTTTTCATTAATACTTTGTAATTTTGTGTTTACTTTTTAGGATTGTATTTCTTGTTTCTCTTAGTTACTTTTTTGTAATTTTGTGGACGGGTGTAAGAGGCTTGCCCTTCCCAGCTCCCTTTTGCCCATTGTGCAAATAAAATTCATCTTATCTTAAGTAATATTGCGGTACAAAGGTTAAATTGTGTTGAAATCAAGAGCAATTACCCACGTGACAAAAATTAACTCGTGTAGGAATCCAGCTAAGCTGCTTTCAATGCAAAATCTGGCCCTCAATAACGTTGAAAACGTGTAACAGCTAGTAGCTGGCTAGCTAATTCTAGTCCGCTTATCCCCATGTTAATTTTGATAGGGTGATTATTTATCGATACCGAGATAACTGGAAGGCTTCCAGCTATGAAATTGGACGAATGGCTGCAGTACGATACGAACTGCGTACCTTTTATGGTTTGGAGCCTAGGGGTGTGACGAGGTTGGCGTGGGATGGCGCGTAAGTACGAAAATATTGTTGTAACCATTGTTAGTATTGTCGGCATCGTCTCTCATTTGATAGCCAAAGTTCGGACAATGACAACGTGTATACTAATTTGATTTATTCATACGAGAGCACTACATGGGCTTACCCCTTAACCACTTATACTGACGTGCGTGCCTAGACACACACTAGTGTAGCACGATAAATGAAAAGAAATTGTATTCACGTCCAATTCACGAAAAATAAACCAACTCTAAAACAAAGCAAATTAAACGAAGCCAAACACTGGTGAAGAAGCCACCAAGTTGAGAGTGGTTCGGCCCTTCAAAGGAGTGATATCAACACACCAAAACTAACGAAATAAAACAAATTACAACAAAATTAAAACCAAACCAAAAACCTATAAAGAGGTGACCAAGTTGGGAATGGTTCGGCCTATAGGCAAAAGGTAGTATCAAATCGTGGAAAACCAATTTCTTGTTGACGTGCCACTATATTACACATCTGCACGGTAGTGGAGTTGAGTCTAATACACAATTTAAAAAAAAGACTGATATCATATCAAAAACCAAAACTAGTAAAAGGGGCCGCCAAGTTCCGAATGGTTCGGCCCTTCAAAGGAGTGATATCAACACACCAAAACATTCGCCAGCTTAATCGCACCGAATAAATACTTTGGACGTTAAATGAAAACTTGAACATTGTTACCAAAAGTAGCAATGTTCTAGTTTTCATTTAACCTTTGAACTATTAAGCGGTGCGATTAACTTGGCGAATGTTTTGGTGTGTTGATATCACTCCTTTGAAGGGCCGAACCATTGGGAGCTTGGCGGCCCCTTTTACCAGTTTTGGTTTTTGATATGATACTCATATCACACACGTGCACTCGCTTATAGAGGCAACCCTTAAGCTTTACTGCATGGCAGTCATAACGTTCAGGGAAGACTTTGTTGCTATTTTGTTTTCCTTGTAAGCATTGTAAATATGTTCCGATTTTCAATCTGTTTTCGTAGTTTGTCATGTTTAATGGTCACGCACAACTTTGTAATTCACATTTGTGCTTAACTCGTGCTGTTTGTAAGATAGAATTTGGATGACCTTGAACGCTGTTTTCAAGACCATTGAAAATGTCTTCATTGGCTTCGCCATATCTGACTTACATTGAAAATGTCTTCAGAATTAACATGGGACCATTACAAGGCAGTTATTTACGTGTGACCAAACTTTTACCTCACCCTGTATACGTACCGGCAGATTCAAAGGAGTTAAGTATTAAATAGGACGGAAAGCCAAATAGGCTCGATACATGGTAAATAAACACGGATGCATACGTGTATTTACGTCGCCTTTTTTAATTAAATGTCAGACTGTCTGATTGGGGAATTGAACCCACGACCTTTGAACCTAAAGGTCGAAGCACTACAGTAAGCCATACTGATATGGTCTTTTTTATTTAAAGCTAACGTCCATAGGCAGTATTAACACGCACACGTATACACATAAACATACACTTTCCTATCGCCTTTGTGGGGACTCTTGTTTGTGCACCATACACCAAATGAAATCAAAAGGAACACACAATAAAGCGTGAAATTAGAGATTAAATAGGACGAAAAGCCAAATATGGATGCAGACCTATTCACGTTACCTTTCGGACTAAAATACCAGACCGCCTGAGCGGGGAATTGGCTATGTTATTATGGTTTAATAAAATGAACATTTGCTATGCAAAAATTGCAAAGGATACTAAGGAAGCCTAACAAAAGTACTTTAGGATGTTATCGTAGAAAGACACATTCTAAATCTGTATTTGAATGTTCTAAGCAATTGATCAGTTCTGCAGTTAAATTACGAAAACTGGTAAGCCTATGTTTGAGAAATGTAAATAAAGTTCACAAAAATTGTTTAATTTTGAAATAAACCGCATACAGTAAAAAGAAAATTTTTTTCTACAAATTGTTATTCCTGGTATTTTTTTCCCTTATAAAAAGAGCTTTCATTTGATACCAAAAATATTAAAATCCGTTGAGCGGTTCTGGAGATAATAAAATTTGTAACTTTTTGCTGTGGCGGCCATTTTGATGACGTCGTAACTACTCTCCAGGGAGGAATTTCGGGTGGCCCCATCTCTTAAAATGTTACCCTTACCTACCACTTTCAGAATTCCAAGTTTTGCACTTCTATCATTACTGTAAATGCAGTTTTCGGCCAAATTACCATCATTTGCTACTCTACTATGTGTAGTGTATGACACACAAACCTTAATACTTTACGAAATATTTATTATAGAAGTAACAAGTTAAAAAGGCCCCCGCAATGCACAAAAACCTCGGCCAGGGACGACAATGATTTATACAAAAAAATTGCTGCGTTGCACCCATGCGACTTTTCACTGTTAACTTACAAGATGTACTCCTTTCAATTAAGCCTTTCAATAACAATCTAAGTTCCCTTGTTAATGTTACACATCAAATTGTCACTCACTGCTACTGTTTGTTTTGTCCGTTTTTGTTTTTCACTTACGAAAAAAACTTTTCTTGTAAAATTTCGTAGTGAAAGGACGCACACAGAGAAAGATGGAGTCTGTGAACGTCAATCCGCCATTTGTAAAATGCCAAAGTGCAAATCCTTTTCAAGGCTAAGTCTCTACGAGCCATGTAGATATTTGTACTAAAGCCACCCTGGGAAATCAAGACTTACTCAAAGTATTTTACCAACGTAAATGAGCGAATAACACGCAACTGCGTTTCGTCGTTAGATAATGGCTACTCCAACCATGTTGCATCTTGGGACGGAGGCCCTTTCCCAGAGCTGTCGATGCCCACACAAAAACTTCACAGTGAATGACATTTTTATATGCAGAAAGATTCAAATCAACGTAAACAATCATGTTTATATTTATAAAAAATAAAAAAGAAAGTCCGGACCAGAAAAATTGAATTTCTGTTCATTCTTTATTTTGACTCATCTGACACAACCAAGGGTAGATGACGGTATAACGAAGACCAAACAGATTCACGTTGACCTCATCGTATTTAGAATGCTCGTGTTCTGTCCCTTTAGTAATTTAATTCGCACATTTAAGTATTCACGTAAAATCAGCAATTTAAGTAGATATGGCATCGAACCACGTTTTCGGTGTTAATGCAAATTTTAAATAGTCCACAACTTGAAAATAAACAAGGGACTTTACAGCCTCAATGCATAGCTGCATTGCCTTACCACCACGACACCGCATGTGGTATCTAAGCTTCTTCATGTCTCCATGCCTGAAATTTGGTATCGTTTGTGCTGACATGTTTGGTAACAGTTTTGGTGTGAGGACAATTGATGAGGATGCACATAGGAGTATAAATATTCCCTGCAAGTTTAAGATACCGTCAAGTTCCCAATAAGTAACGATTCCAAACTCCAGCACGATCCTCGTAAAGTTGACTGGAAGACAGGTCAGAAGTGCGTCACCACAGACCTGCGAACTTCAATAAGTGCATTGCTTAAAGACTACGTATAATATTTAAGAAAGGGAGACAGAAAAACTTACCTTGATAAGATGGAACAGTTATGGGCACCACACGAGTGTTGTGAATTTGCCTCCTGATTCACAAGTCGCTACTCCTGAAGCAATCCATAAATGGCAGCAGAAAAATGCCGAATGCAAATTAATGTCGATGGCACCTAAGACCTTAAGACATTTTCAGGGACAACAATACACCAAAGCAATTTGGGATCAACTTATTCTGGATTACACTCGTGTAGATCCCTTGGAGCAAATAAAAAAACTTGGTGAATTGATTACAATCCAAATGGTGCAAACTGAAGATGTAGCCGGGCACAAAGACGAGCCTGAGCATTAATGGCTGAAATAGTTGCAACAGACTACCCACTTACCGAAAATGAAGAGTGTATCTGGACACTCAGAGGTGTTAAAAAATCTATCCTAATGTTATCAGGTTTCCCCGAAACAATTTGAAATTTTAATTACCAGACGGGAAGTAAAGGATTGGGTGTGTCGCCTGTAATCGAGGGAAGATGGGTTGGTGGTGGCAGTAGGATACCAAGATAAAACTATAGTAACCAATGACTATCAAAGGAAAAAATACCAGCTCACTAGCGTTAAATTTCAAACACATTTATTTTAAAACATGAAACTCATTTTGGGATTTATACAATTCTACGGAAATGGTGCGTTCAGTGCCTAACAGAGTTAACATAGGCTTACTCGACGGAATTCTCGTAATGATAATAAATTATACAACTCAAATTATATACAGCACTTGCCTGAAATCGTAGGAGGTTTTTGCAGTACAGGTTCACAATGAAGATTCACGTAAGTTCAAAAGCAACAAACGAGTTGTAGTTCGAGTCCCTGTACACGAAAGACAGTTCGCTAGAGTTGTACTTTGGTAAAATGTCACACCAGCGTAGCAACAAGCCTGGTTGTAGAATGTCCAGTTCTGGAGCGACGTCACGGCAACCTCTGTCTACACTTGACCGGCCAGCGCGAGTTCTTTGTTGATGCCGCCGGCGGTTTTTATATCGAACCAGCCAAGACGCCGTATTTACATATGAGGAGTTTCATGTAATAAAATAAAAATATAAAACAGGAATTAACATTTACAATTAATATCACACACAAATCTATATAATAAAATTAACATGAGTATTAAATAAAATACTTCCATCCAAATCTCATTAGAAATTAAGTGTTCCCACTGTGCACGAGTGGCATGCCCCGACGAGTCCCGGTGACGTCATAAATCATGACACTAAATGTAACCAGCGTTATTCAATAATCCAGCGTTATTAAGGGAATACCAGCATTCAGGTTATACTACTCAACATGTACCAGCATCTAACATAACGCACCAAGCTAACCTACAACTGTCCAAATATCAGTAAACATGCTACTTCTATAACAACTCGTTTCGTTTCTCGGAAGAAAGTTATGAAGTAGACCAACAATTTTCAAAGGCCGGATACACCAATACTCCACAGCAACAGTCGAGACAATTTCAAACTAGAAAGGGATCACAGCAACGAGGGCAACTACGTGCATATTTTATAAAAGTTTGTCGCACGAATTTTGCGACGGATGCTAGGACACCTCACGGCGCCCCCAGGAGCCCCGTTGTCTATGTTGCTTCGGATTTGAACAATTTTTCAATGCGTGTGGCACAAATGGACCCGGTCAAGATTTTCAAAGCCAAATAAATTGTAATGGAACTCAGCAGCAAAGGCAATCATCCCTAGCAAACACTTCATGCAATCTGAACATACCGACTGCAGCTTATCAAAATGGGCGACAACAATGCCTTCCCACAACAATGAACCCAGAGGCAGTAGCCTTTCTGTGCCAACAACACAGAGCATTTTGGTCTACAAGTAGGACCAGCCAATAATACCGGTAAAATTAAGGCTGCAAAATGTGCTCAAGACGATTGCCAGCAGGTTGTATCATCTACATATATAATAGGCAGTAGGCGGCCAAGTCACCGGCCACGCCATTCCGTCGTACAATCAAGTACCCCACCCTGTAGTGCAATCTGTTGACGGGATTCGCCTTCAAATTCGGGTTGGAACACTTTTCCAACGTCTTCGAACAGATGGCGCCACTTACCAAACCTGCCATGTCGCCGTCTATTGACGACCTTCGACTACAAGTTCGGGTTATAACACTTTTTCGAAAGTCTTCGAAGAGATGGCGCCACTTACCAGACGAGCCGCACCGTTTTTGGGTTGGTTTTTTGGTATTGTTGTGGTGCCAAAGCCGCCAACAAAGTGTTAGTCGCGTGGACTGTGCCATTGTCGGCGTTTGAGCTAAAAAAAAAAAACAACCCGTGTCTACTAAACCAGACAACTTTAAACCAAACGACGATTAGTTTTTAATTTCGAGGCTCCCTCGAAATTGGCAGTTCGATACGATGGAAAGGCGCATTTATTTCTTATATGTTCACTTCCAGAAAGGAGTTGAATTGTTTTTAAGTGACCGGCAACAATCGTTGCTTGCAACAATGTCGCCATGCACGGTACCGAGGTGAATTGTTTCAAAGGATTAACTTAAACATAGGGTTACCTGCTTACTGAATGCTGGATTTCTCACGGCTTTTTTGTAGCCTTCAGTCAAACATACGCATGCGACTTTTCTGGGCCTGCACTAAAGGGGAAATATCACGTGACGTCATGTACGAAGGACAGTTATTTTTCACACGGTATGGATTGCTCAAGCAAAAGCGAGAAACTAGGAGTGGGGAGGAGGGCCTGAACGGCAAACGCCCGTGTGTGGGGAAGTGCGTCTCTTAGCTCTCCTCTTGGCATTCTAATGCTACAAAATAAAGAGATTGGGAGGGTGGAGGTCATTACGTCTTTAACCATTAAGCATATGATTACCCGTTTTCGGAGAGTGCGGGAGAGGGTGTCAGGACAAGTATGTGTGGCGGGCAATGCGCGCTACCGAAGTGAATTGTTTCAAAGGATTAACTTAAACACGGGA
>JAHWFP010259400.1:19335-36410 GCA_023313725.1 Lithobius niger | reverse complement strand
AGGGAGTATCCTGTTCTGTAGGGCGAGGGCGGGCTCACTGGATACCAGTTGTGGTGTCATTACTTGTGGCACCGCAATGGCCTAATTCAATTTAGGTTCCTTCTGTTAACCATCCTAGTTCCCATAACTAACTCTATTAAATTAGCTATTGTATTGTAATCATTACCATGCCATACTTCCTGCCAAAGACTATACACACTATCATGGGTAGATAGGTAGATAGACCTATCTACCCATGACACTGTATATAACAGCTTGACAACAGGAAGTAAACTGTCTCTTCATTAGCCATAGTAATCCACACGGTGCAAGGTGTACAAGCCAAAATACACTACAGTTGGCAACGAGCCGGTACTATGGTATAATTTAAATTTTAAAGCTAACTTGATAGGTCTTCAACCACACCTGTGCTCCAAATTTGTGGTAAGTGGCACATTTTTTTCATTTTGGCAATGAATATTAGTGCTCTGAAAGCCTATCGTTCTGGAGCGACACACTAGCCTGTCTCACCGGCCGTACTATTAACCGAACTGGCATGAAAATACGCTGCTAAATTAACTCTAGTAGATTCGATAGTGCCTGTTCCATATTCAGGCATGGTTTGTGCCGGTGTTGAATTTTACATGAAATTTTGATGAAATCTGGTCTGTGCTGAGGCTTAGGCCAGAAGTGTTGTTTTGTAAAACGTTTCATTACGGTTGAGCGTCTAAATATTTAAAAAGCCTAGTCTGCTTAAAATTGATTTGAAAGCGATTAATTTATACTACTAGGTAGGCTGCAGTCAAACTGAGTTATTTAATTAAATAGTTGACCGGTAGTCTCGAGTGCTCCTTATTTAATCTTGCAAATTAAATACGATTGTAGTTACATTTTATTAAATTTAACCTGTAAAGGCTTATGCCAGAGACGGGTGTCATTAGCAAAACACCTGAAGTTACCTTGAGTGCTAGCACTGAAACTGACCCTAATTTAAATTTAAATAGTGGTTCAAGTAGTGAAGAAGAAGGCAATATGGCGTCTTCAAAAAATGCTGGTTTATTCAGCGAGTTCGATTGTGAGTTCGACAGATGGGAAAAGTATTCCAACCGGATAGGCTATTATTTCAAAGCAAAAGAAATAGCTCCAGTTAAGCAAGTTAATTTCTTAATGGCATCAGTAGGCCAGAATATGTTTGATCGCATTTTAAACATTATTTCACCTGACATTCGTTAACTTTTGATGTATTAGTTAAAAAGGTTTTAGAGGACCTCGAACCAGTGCCCTCTGTGGTACCTGAGAGTAAAATTTTTTCGAAGGTCTCAAAAACCAGATGAGAGTATAAGGAATATTTAGCTTCATTAAAATTAATGTCTAAGTATTGTGATTTCAACAAAATCACTGACATCAATAGTGAAATGATTAGGGACCGCCTAATTGGTGGAATCCATTCTGAAATTATACAACGCGAATTGTTGAAGCAGACTCTGGATTTGAAGGCTACAACATCCTTAGCTTTATCCTTAAAATCTGCAGAAACAGATCAAAGCGTTTTGAGAAGTCACTCCAAGTCAGTTAATTTTGTAGCTAAAAAATCAAGCAAAAGCCAAAATAGGCCTAAATCTTCTAAAGATTTTATTTGCTATTGTTGTGGCAAATCCGGCCATGTCAAAACCAGTTGCAAGTATCGCGACTATACTTGTAGCCGTTGCCACACCGTTGGTTACTTAAAATTGCGTGCAGAAAAATCAGTAGTCATTCAAATAGAACTACGAAAACATACGAACAAAGTAAGCCTAGTGTAAGCACAAGTTTTAAGTCTAGGCCAAAAGCAAACAGAAGTATAGTTATAAAAAGAGAATTTACAAACTAGAGCGTGAATCCTAAAGTGAATCTGAAAATAACCGGGATGTTGTAACCAAAAATTCAGAGTCTGATTCTGAAGCTGACAGTGATTCTGATAATGGTTATCTTGTGTTGGAAAATAACACTCTTGGAATAAGTCAGGCTGCGGACCAGATTTCAATCCCCCTTCACACCAATAAGTTGACATTATTGTTAACTCCATGAAAATATCTAAATGGAATATGACAATCTACCTCAATGGCGTCGATCTTGTAATGGAACTTGATTCCGGGGCAGACGCAACAATAATTCCAATTGAGTGGCATTCAAAATATTTTGCGGATTGTCCACTCAAGCTCAGTCCGTTTTCGATCCACTCGTACACAGATGGAGTGGAAAATACCATATACACAGTTAAGCTTAAGGTTACTGTAAACGGTCAAACAGAACATTTGGAGGCGCTTGTTTCCAAATTGTACAAACCCGCACTAATGGGAAAAGATTGGCTTTCAATCTTCAGAGTTAATTTTGATACATTTTACGATCTGCAAGAGAAAGTTAACGTTAAGAAAAGTGTTAACACATTAAAACTAGTTCTACACCAGTTGCCACTTCTGAAATAGTAAAGGGTTTCCCTGAGTTATTTAGTGAAGGTATGCGTAAGTTCAAAAACTTTAAAGCTAAGATACATCTAAAACCTGACGCTAAACCTGTGTATTGTCGTGTCAGACCTGTTCCATTGGCACTAAAAGAAAAGGTCAACCAAGAAATTAGATGTTTGGTGGGCCTTGGAATTCGAGAGCCTGTGGAGACCGCACAGTGGTCTACGCTGACCGTCATAGTTCACAAACCTGATGGCCAAATCAGGGTGATAGGTGATTACAAGACCGCTGTGAACCCTCAATTGGAGGTGGACCACTATCTGGTCCCCACAGCCGCAGAATTATTTAGTGAGTTAGCCGGCAGTGACACTTTTTCCCTTATCGAACTTAAGGATGCCTTTCTGCAGATTGAGCTCGATAAAGAGTCCCAAGAAGCATTAACAATAAATACACCCCTGGGCTTATTTCGATGGCTGCATGTACCTCTGGGCTTAACGTCCAGTCGTAGAATTTTCCAGAGGGTCATGACACAAATCACTAGTAAAATCCCCAAATGCCTCCCATTCTATGATGACAACCTAGTGAGTGGGAAGGGGGCAGGGCATGACGATTCTTTAAACAAACTGTAAACTGCTTTACAAGATGCAGGAGCCAAACTTAAGATAGAAAAGTGCAAATTGTCACGGCCTGAATTAAAATATTTAGGCCACATGATCAATGCTGAAGGCTTACATACACTCCCTGAGGTTATTGAAGCTGATACCAACGCTCCTAACCCAACTTGTATTCAAGAGCTACAGAGCTTATTGGGTTTCGTTAATCACTACTCAAAATACCTGCCTAACCTTGCTCATATTCTGTCACCAGTTACTCGGGTGTTAAGTCCCTAGTGTGAAATGGTAGCGGGGGCAGAATGTGACCAAGCAGTTAGTAAAGTGAAAGAACTTTTTCATCCAAACTTTTTAAATCCGAACTTTTAAATCCGAACTTTTTAAATCTGAACTTTTTAAATCCGAACTTTTAAATCCGAACTTTTTCATCCGAACTTTTTAAATCCAAAGTTTTAGTACATTACGATCCAAACTTAAAAGTAAAGCTCGTTTGTGATGGCTCACCTTACGGGGGTCGGAGCTTGCTTGATGCATGTCATGAAAAACGGCGAATCGCGTCCTATAGCTTTTGCTTCTCGAAAGTTAACCTGGGCTGAACAGGGCTATAGTCATTTTGAGAGGGAAGATCTCAGTGTGGCTTGGGGAGTAAAGCGGTTTCATGAGTAAGTTCATGGTCAGCGATTCATATTACAGTTTGACCAAAAGGTGTTAATATGGATTTTTGGCCCTAAAAAGGGAATTCCACAAATGGCAGCAGCCAGGGTTCAAAGATGGCAGTTATGCTAAATGCATATAATTATGAGTTTAAACATATCCCCGGTAAACAAAACCTAACTACAACGCGTTATCCAGTCTTCTCCTACCAAATACTGAGGAGTTTGAAGAAGCCGACGCCCAACCAACTTGCATTCGAAGTTGTTTCTAACTTACCAGTTTTAAACGAGACACTAGTTCTCGAAAGCAAACGCGATAAAATATTGTCAAGAGTTTATCATTACGTGAATCATGGCTGGCCAGAAAAGTGTGAAAACCCAGACCTGTTACCGTACTTTGCACTTCGTACTGAGATCTCTGTTGAAAACGAAGCTCTATTTTGGGGGTATAGGATCCTGGTAGAAAACAAATTTTGAAGGATCTCCACAGCGCACCTGGGAATAGTGAAACTGAAAGGTTAGCTAGGCAAAAGGTGTGGTGGCCTAAGATCGATTCAGACATTGAGCATAAAGTTAAATCTTGACAGAATTGTCAAGAGTACAAAGATACTCAAGCAGCTGGGCCTAAACACACTTGGGAATATCCACTGAAGCCTAATGCTAGATTTCATGCCGATTTCCTTGGCCCGATGGATAATTACTTGTTTTTTTTATCCTTGTGGATGCACACTCAAAAATCCCGTTCGTGCACAAAATGAAATCCACAACGTCTGCCAGATTTATAGATGTGTTGAATAACCACATTGCCGAATACGGCTTGATGGACAGCTTAGTAACTGATAATGTTGCACAACTATGTCTAACTAATTTCAAAATTGGCTTAAAACTAACGGTATCCGGCACATATGACGGGACTGAGTTTTGCTCCGTGGACCAATGGACTTGCAGAAATTTGTGTACAAAACTTTAAAAGAGTTTATCGAGCTGTGCGGCGCCAGGGATCCACAATACAGGAAAGCATAAATTCCTATTTATTATCAGCACGATCACTATCTCTGCTACTACACAAGCTACACCCGGAAAGTTATATTTTAATCGAGAATTGAAGTCTTGTCTGGATTTGTTGTTTCCCGACCATGCCACAGTTGTTCGCCCTAATCAATTAAAACAAATTGAGAGCACGAAACACCGTGAGTTGAAATTATATCAGATTGGCGACAAAATATGGTACCGTGACTTTAGCATAACTAATTCTAAGTTGTGTCTAGTGGCGTAGTACATGAAATCTGTGAACACCAGTCCTGTAGTGTAGTTGACACTAGCGGCAATAAATATCGCAAACATCGCGAGCAGTTTTGATAATAGTTGTGCCGAGCAGTCACAGAAAGCGAAAATCCCAAAGCCTAAAACCGACAATTCCAGCATGCAGAATAATGAGCAACTTCACTTAAAATCCGAACTTCACTCTAAACCAAAACATCGCATGTCTTTTGGCGATAAATGTCATGAGAAGCCAGTTTCCGATGACGTATTTCCTTCGAGAAAATCTGTACGCCAATCCCGGCAATCTCTGCCTGTTACTAAGGGCTATCAGTCACCAATCAAAGGCCTAGGCGGATCGCCTGATAATTTACGAAGTAAGTCACCACGTGGCAACACCTTACGATCGGAATCACCCCTCGCACAGTCAGTAGATAAGTCCGACAACGTAACTGAATTGCCTTTGGCTAACGTCTCCAGCGCCCCTACCGAGGATATTAGAAAGCCAGAAAGGTCGCAACTCCATTACTTGTAGCGACGCAATCTACTGAACAAGCGTTGCCTACACCAAAACGTGCGAAAAATAAACCAACTCTCAAACGTAAAATTGTGCTGTTACCAACGCACAGTAATGAGACTGCATAATTTCAAAATGCAAACCCAAGATCTAAAAGTTACGTAAAACCCCAGACAAGCTTAATTTGTATTCTTGAAATTAAAATTAATAGCGGGGCTACTACTTCTATGTTCAACGTTCGTAATCGGTTAATTGTAAATTCAACAAGAATTTGTTTAACTTGTGCGGTTATCGCTAACATTTGCTAGTCCCTAGTTACCTCGTGCGGAGGATTGGCTCCGTAAATTTTAAAAACGTCCTCCTTTAAAATTAGGAAAACATGTATTGATTTTGTTGTTCGTGAGAAAAATTGATTTCTCGGTTTTACCAACATGTTTCTTTTTTTTTCTTTACATGTCAAAATCTCTTCCACATCGGAACCAATACTGATTGGAGCATCAGCAATGAATGCCTAACAAATGTCCGGTGAATGCCTAACAAATTAACTACATCTGTAGCCAGGTTAATACAGTGGATGCCAGATGTCGACAGCTGCCTCATAGCATTTTAGCTCAGCGGCGTAACGTGCGGGGTGCGAAGAGTGCAGCTGCAGGGGAGGGGGGGGGCACGCTGAAGGACAGTAGAAGGGTGCCCACAAACAAACTTAAAAAAAAACTAAATAAAGCAAAAACAAGAGAGAGAGACACCGAAAAGGGAAGAGTGAGAGAAAAATAATCGAGATAAATAATAAAGAAACACCCATCGCAGCATTCGGGGATTGCAGTAAATACGAAAGTAAATCATAAATTATTAATTTTACAGCTCTATTGTTGGTTTATATCTTAGTTATTATTGCTTGTAATATCCACGGGTTGCCCAATCTTTTCCTGTGTTTCTCCACCTATCAGCATGTGAAAACAGCAATGCAGACGTGTGCAAGGCTTGCTCTATTTTTCTTACTTGTTCCTGTGCAACTGTCAACTGCATAACGATCGTTTTCCAAAATTTAATCTTAAGCTGACCCCACACTTTCCGGTCTTCCCATACTTGTCCACACTGGACCCCGAAATCGCAGCCAGTGTCCAGGCTCGGGCTTTAATAACGTTTCTCTCGCTACAACATTTTCGGCGCTGTTGTTGTTTTTTTTTCTCCCCTCCCCTTCTGTACTTTCCTTTTATCTCGATATTGTTTATCAGCACTTGGAGTCAAAACGTTTCCATAAATCGCAACCCTTCACAGCGACCACGTCCACACTTGAAATACACTGGGTTGCGGTCTAAAGTTCCCGCTTTTAACCAGGACATTAAGGTCCAGGTCGGGCCCAGTGTGGAAAAATCAGGCTCAGGCCAGGGCTTTTTTCCCAAAGTGTGGACGGGGTTTAATTTACAAAGCAGCGTAACACAAGATCAGATAACAGGTCTTTGTCATACTGTCGATTGAAAATCGTCATGCAACGAAACTTTGCGTCAGTTTTACATTAAGGATATGGTGGGGGGGGGGGGAGGTACTTGACATTAAGGAGATGTGGTGAGGAGGAAGTGACAGGGCAAGGGAGGCAGGGGACTTGATACCATTTACCAAGCATATGTCGTCCGTAGGCATATGGGGTGGTGCGGTTAGGAGGGGGGGCCCTGCTCCAATTTCTTGCACCAGGGCCCAAGCTAACTAAGCTCACTGTTTTAGCTGCAATATTGGTTGCTAAAAATTGGAAAAACAAAAAATTATTACTTTATCAACAAATGTCATATTTAAATAAAAAGAAAAGTCAATCGGGTTTCGAATCAATCACTGTTCCGAAGTTGAAATTTTAAGCTGACGAGTTTTCCGTCAGTTTCATCAATGTTTAATTTATCGTTTAATCCTGTAAATCTTGAGTGTATGATTTTGTTACACAGCTTTCCAAAATGTTTATTTTCTTCCCTTTAAAGCGTAAAATTATGTAATTTCCTAAAACTAGACAGTGAACTATAAAAAAAAATATCTTACATACTTTATTTGTCAGCTAGGCTTAGAATTTTTTTTTCGTTCCCTGTATTGTGGTGTCGTTACTTGGGGCACCACAGTGGCCGCATTCAATTTAGGTTCCTTCTGTTAACCATCCTTGTTTCCCATAACTAACTCTATTAGGTTAGTTATTGTATTGTAATCATTACCATGCCATGCTTCCTGTCTCATGACTATACACACTGTATATAACAGCTTGACAACAGGAAGCAAACTGTCTCTTCAGTTGTAGCTTACACAACACTTGATTGTCACTTCATTATGCCATAGTAATCCACGCGGTGCAAGTTGTACCAGCCAAAATACACTACACCAGGGATTTGGCGGGAGGGTTGGTGGGGAAGATGAGGATACGACCTGTGGGGCATGAAGGAAGTTGGAAGAGACATTGGAGAATGTGTTGATTGAGTGCTGAGGTTTGGAGGACCTCAGAGGTCGAGATGAATGGGGGAAGGAGGGGGAGGAAGCTGTAAGATGGCTCCTTGGGTGGAGGGATGAGGGGAGAGGAGTGGGATGGGGAAAGAGGTGCTCTTGGGATGGTGGAATAGGAGGGTTAATTATTAGGAGGAGTGGGTTGTGGTTGTTTTGGTTGGTTTGCGGCAGTGGACGGGTGGGCATTGCAGCTTTGGCCAGCACTCGGTTTCAAAAGGAAAGCCCTTAGCATCAGCATTATCATCATCATATAGGTTATAGGCTTCTGTTGGGTTGGTGGAGCCGAAGGGGAAGTGGTTAAGGAGGGGGCAGGGTTTTGGCAGCTGTTACACACTGTTACAAAAGGGAGAGCCATTATCATCATCATAGACAGGAGGAATGATGCACCATGGGAGTGGTAAATAATTATGCAGTCATTGTTAATACGTATTAGGTTAACAACACAGTACACTGGGTAAGAGCCCAGTGCTCTTACCTGTAGTGCTGGCAGGTCAAACAACCAGACAATACAACTCTCCTCTCTTTACATGTGACAACAACAATATTTACAATATTTACATTTACTATTTACACTATAATACACCATGTTATGTCACATTCAAAACTCAAACTCAACCCCTAATAGCAAGAATTTATAGATAAATTCTTGCTAATAGTAATCCCCTCCCCTAGTAAATTTCACCTAGTTTTCTTTTCAATTTTTTTTCAATTCCATTTAAAATCTACATTTTTCAAACAACAAGCAAACAATATTGTTTTTCCGTTAATAATCCTATTACCAGGACCATATATTTCTTTCTCTTCCGCACACAGAACACACAACTGATTCGCACACAGTGCTAAGCGGAAAAAAAAAACCTGACATATTTTTTTACACAGAAAAAGAAAAGTTTACTGCCCACCACAGCCCAAGCCAAAACCAAAATAACTCATAAACCCCCAAAACGAGTATAAATTTAATCTGATCAGCTTCTTAGGCTGACAAGACTATTTTCGGACGATTGGCCCAGACCCTCCTTCACTAGAACACTCAGGAGGGCCAAAACCAGTGATTTTGACATTTGGCATAGCACCTAAAACAGACGAAGGCACTAGCATGGGGGACACGCGAGACAGAAAACACAATTTTTCCGAGATCAACGGTAACTTCGGCAGTGAAATTCGAGGAGGTGTCATCAAGGGAGGAAACTTGAGTTCCTGCTACCCAGTGACACTTGTGTAAGAACAATAGGATTTTGGGAACGACTCTGTTTAAAGTTTCGCTGGAGTTTTTGCCATAGATTGACGTTTTTGTGGTGTTAGAGGGGCATGGCCTGTACACTACAGTGGCGCGGAGGCTGTGGCACGCTCAACTCAACCTCACGGCCTTGCATGGCCTGGCAGATTGTGTTGCCCTGTCAATTTCGCATGTCCTTGGAAGTAAAGGAACATTCTAGGTGTCAGACAATTTGGCTTCACACATGCGTATTTGTGACGATTGATTTTAATTGTCTATCTAGCGAACATTTATCTGCAGCTGATGGCACCATTAAACTTAATCTTGTTCGCACATTTCTTTGCAGGAAAGCTTTGCTACATATTATACCTGTGGTACTGGGAGGAATATTTCTAGCCTGAATTGGGCAACTATTTAGTGCTTTGTCAAGTGTTAGACCTTAAGTTATGCTAGATTTCATAGATTTCTTAAATGATTTAACCAAGTTCTCTGCATTACCGTTACCAAGAATGTTAGGTTTGGGAGGATAATTTCTGACTGAGACGCATACGTAAAACGTCTTAGATAGATTCATATTAGTTCAGTCTTAGTTTATAGAGGGCGCCATGTGTTTTCTGTGGGATTTTCTACTCAGTTTTTAGCTTAAAATTAAACTAAACTAAACGAAACTAGCTTGAGTTTAATTATTATTTAGCCAAGCTTTGTTGTAATTTAGTTTACCTTAGATTTCGGGTAAAAAAATTAGCAAACATTACCAGATGGAACACGTGGCGCCCTCTGAAAACTCGGACTGAACTAATGGGGACTAATGTTTCAATAGTGACTTTTTAGAGTTACTAATTCTCCTCCCAAACTCTATGAATTCTTGCCGTTACGCATAGGCATGTAAGGCAACACGTGATGTATGTCACATTCTTTTAGATAATTCTTGAATTCAAAACTAGTCAGTTGGGGTCCGTTATCGCTTACCAGTAGTTCTACGTTACCATACGTGGTGAACAATTTGCGTAGTATACGAACAACGTAGTAGTGCTTTTTATTTCGTAAGTGAAGGGGAACTTCGAATGCGCATCCAGAATTACCATGTACATTTCGCCAAAACACGGCCCACAAAAATCAAGGTGAATTCGAGACCACAGTTTAGAAGGTCCTTCCCACACGTTTTTTCAGCTTAGCAATATCACAGTCCAATTGACATGGCATGCACGTTTTAACGGGTTTCTCTAAATCATCATCAATATGTAGCCACCAAATGCAAGAGCGAGCAAGGCCTTTTATATGGTCAATCCGCAGTGGCCCAAATGTAATTCCTCAACCACTTAGGGACGCAAAACATGAGGAATTATTAAACAACAGCGCTAAAACAGGACACTTCCATCAATGTATAACTCGTTCCTACGCTGAAAATAAGGCTTCAATTCCTCACTTTCAATGTTGTCAGCCCAACCGTTATTTGTGTAATGATAAAATGTTGCCAGTAGCTTATCTTTCAGTGTTAGACACTATAGTTCATCTACCAAAATAGGAAACGATTTAATGGTTTGTAGATTCATCACTCACCAACCAAGGGCCTGTTTGGGAGGCGACTCATTAGGCATTGACATTCTTGACAAGAAATCAGCTGTCAAATTAAGCCTACCAGAATGTACTGGAGCTCGAAATCATACCCATTAAGAAAAAAGCCCACCGTTGAATGCGTGCGGCGGCCATGACTGAAATTGATATCTTGCTCTCGAACACCCAGAGCAAGCCTGTTCATCAGTTTGCAAAGTGAATCGTTGGCCAAAAAGATACTGGTGTTGAGAATTGTTTTGTAGTTTTAATTTAATAATCATTATTACTTCTTTCTGTTGTAACAGTGCACTAATTTGCTATGACATGCACTATTGTTGTACTTCTTTCTGTTGGCGAAAAATGGCAGATAACCATATTCGTTATCGGCCTCGATTTATTTCAACTGGTGGAAGTGCTTGACTCCAAATATAATTGATAACGCCTCACAGTTGAATTGGGCATACCCAATTTCTACTTTAGCGAGACCTCGACAGACGAAACCAATCGGTCTATCTTCGCCAGTGGGAAACGTATGTATATCAACCTTCCCCCCCCCCCTTCCCCCCACAAGCAGATTTGGGTCGTATTGCGCAAGCACATTAGAATCTAAAAACCCAGCCATAGCTTTCTGGAGAGCATCCATGCACTCCGTCCTCCATTTCCAGGTGTTATTTGGAGATAAAGAGTTTGTTCAAATGATCCAGCATGGATGCCAGATGAGAAACAAAGTTGCCATACTGGTTCATAAACCCTAAGAATGACCTTAACTCTTGAATCTTGGTAGGCTCAGGTGCTAGATTAATAGCGTCCAGAACGTTAGGCAGGTTTGAAACACCACTTTTATCAACTTGAAATTCCAAATATTTAATCTTGGGTTTCTTTAACTTCAAACCTTTAACTGCAAGGCTTCTAAAACTTGGAATAAGGTTTTATCGTGCTCCTGCCCCTTTCAAGCTGCCAGAATATGGTCAAATACAGGTTAGCCTTAGGAATATCCCTAAGGATATATTCCATGCATTTCTGAAAAATGCCAGGAGTACTTGCCAGCTCAAAAGAGAGTTTTTGGAAATGAAAAAGGCCTTTATAAGTATTTATTGTTAACGGCACTTTAGCCTCTTCTTCTAACCCGACTTGCAGAAAACCATCCAAAAGGGCTATAATCGAAAAAGTATCACACTTGCTAATTTCGTAAACAAATCTACCACTCTGAGTACGGGAGGGTATTCAATATTCAGTTGTGGCTTGACTGTGTCTGATTAATCCCTTACTACGCGAACATCTTTGTTCTGCTTGAACACAAGCACAACGGGGGTTGCCCAGGCACACCCAGGGTTTTAGCACACCATCCTGAACCAAACAGTCGATTTCTGCCTTAACTTTCTCCCTAACAGCTAAAGATACAGGCCAGGCCTTACAGTATTTTCGTACTGCATCTGGTTTGAGTTTTGTTTTGGCTTTAAAGTCTTTAAGTATAATAATAATAATAATAATAATATAATAACATAATAATATAAAATACACAGCCAGAAGCAAGCTTAAATGGCTGGGGAGGGGGGGGGGGAACTACAATCGATCAAAGCGTTCTTTCCAAGAATTACAGCTGGGAGCATCAACAACATGAGATGGGAGGTTGTTCCAGGCGTGTACAGTGCGGTTGGAAAAAAAGTACTTACGTACGTCAAGTCTCACGTACTGCTTTTGCAGCTTGTACCTGTGACCTCGGGTCCCAACAGGTGGAGCAGCGCAAAATAAATCACGGAGGTCGGCACCTTCAAAGCCACGCACAATCTTGAAAACCTGCAGTAAATCTCCCCTGTTTCTGCGCTCAACAAGAGTAGTGAGTTTAAGTTTCTTAAGTCTCTCTTCATAGGTAAGGGTACGCAGTGATGGCAAAAGGCGAGTTGCACGTCGTTGAATAGTTTCCAGGATGTGGATGTCCTTCGCCAGGTAAGGATTCCAAGCCTGAACAGCAAATTCAAGATGTGGGCGGATGTAAACGGTGTAGAGTGTACGCAAGGTTTCAATATCTAGATACGAGAAGTGGCTTCGAATCTGACCAACAACAGAGTTAGCTTTTCTTGCTGCTGCAAGACACTGAGCACTAGATTTAAGGTTTTCAGTGATAACAACTCCTAGAGTTTTCACTTGCTTGGCCGTAAGTAAAATTTTGTCATTCAGGGAATATTCCTGATGCGCGTTGTTATACCCAATGTGGAGTACCTCACATTTATCCACATTGAAGGTGATCTTATTACGATTAGCCCAAGCTTGCACATTGTTAAGGTCTTCCTGCAATGCCTGAACGTCATTTGGAGACCTGAGTTTTCTACAGATTTTAAGGTCATCGGCAAATAAATTACAAAAAGAGCGGATACAATCTGGCATGTCATTAATAAAAATCAGGAAAAGCAGTGGGCCTAACACAGTACCCTGAGGAACACCACTGGTCACTGGGGACCAGCTTGAGAAAACATTTTAATTACAACGCGCTGACGTCTGTTATATAGATATTCACGAAACCAGTTGTAAAGTTGTCCACAAATGCCAAAGCTAGCCAGTTTGTTAACAAGTATTTCATGGTCAACAGAGTCGAAGGCCTTTTGGATGTTCATGAAGACGGCATCACAAGGAGTGTCCTCCTCACAGGCCTCTGTCCAGAAGTCCAGGGACTCAAGCAAGTTGGAGACGCAGGAAAATGCCGTCCGAATTCCATGTTGCTTGCTACTAAGTTTGTTATTTTGGTCGAGGAAGTTGGTGATAAACCTGTGAATGATTTTTTCAAAAATTTTGATGACTTGAGAGGTCAGACAGATAGTCCTGTAATTTGAAACGGCGCTTCGGCTTCCTTTCTTGTGAATAGGTACCACGATAGCTGTTTTCCAGTCTTCAGGTATGTCTCCACTGCAGATAGATTTATTAAACAAAATTCTTAGTGGTTTAGCAAGAGATTCGGCACAACCATGTAGTAAGGCTAAGTGAATGCCATCCGGTCCAGCGGATTTATTTGGGTTGCATTTTTTCAGCATGTCGAAAACAATTTGCTCGGAAATGTCAACAGTACTCAAAGACGGTATAGAGTTGGGCTGGTTGCTTTGTCCATCAGCTTTGCTTTTTGGAAGAAAAACCGATGAAAAGTAACCATTGAATAAGTTAGCAGTATCACTAGGATCGTCAATTGGGTCATCGTTACTGTTCCTGAGTCTGATAGCAGCTTTACCTTTTTGCTTACTACGAAAGTAGTCGTACAGTACTTTCGTGTTACTTTTGGATCTAGTAGCAATGTCACTTTCCAAGTTCATCTTAGCCGATCGAACTTCAGTAGTCAACGTGTTGCGAGCTTCAGTGTAATTCTGCCAAGCTTCGGCATTCCTTTTGTGCCTGTAGGTCTTCCATTTACGCTGCTTAATGTTCATGAGCCTCTTAAGTGTACTATTCATCCACATTGGCCCGCCGGGTTTAGAGATCCTGCTGATCTCTGGGACGTGATCATAGACCATTTGATTAATAAAATCTTTAAGAATTTTCCAAGCATCGCTACAGTTATTGTCCAGAAATTCTTTTTCCCAATCAACGCTTGAGATTTTTTTATTAATAATCTCAAAGTCAGCATTTCGATAGGAAGCTTAGGAAAAGTCACACTTTTTGAGGGATGACAGAGTAAATTCCAGACCAGTATCGCATGGTCCGAACGACCAAGTGGGTGAGCTGAGCTAAGTTCATCGATTTCCACGTCAGGAGAAGTAAACAGCAAATCCAAAGTAGAGAGATTTTGACCGTGGCGAAATCTAGTTGGGAAATCAACATGTTGGAGCAAGAAAGCATCGTCAATAAAAGAAATTTATCTTCCATTGAAGAGCCAAAATAATTGCCAACTGCTCCTGGCCAGTTAATGCTAGGATAATTAAAGTCACGACAATAATGGTTTTTTTCTTTTTTTCTTTGGCAATTTGGCAGCTGACTGCATCAAGAAAACTCTGATGGGAGGCAGGACCAGTATCCGGACTACGATAGCAACAGCCGAGAGAGAATTTATCAGTTCGAACATTAAAGTTACACCAAATAATTTTCCAGTCTTTTTCTGGACTGGTAATAGCAGTTTGATTACAAGGACTCAAGGAATCGCTGATACAAATCAGTACGCCGCCTTTAGATCGATTGATTCTGTCAGCTCGGAAAGAAGTATAATTCGCTAAACAGTCACTAATGTCTGGCGAGTCCTCCTTAAAGTGAAGTTTCACTAACACAAATTACACAAGGCTTGGTAGCATCAATGACGGCATTCAGTTCGTCTCTTTTATTAGATAGCCCGTCAGCATTCGTGTATAAAAAAGAAATTTTACCACATTGAGGGTTACCGCTATTTACATGGGCAGGTGACGTTAGCGGCCTGCTCGGTTCCCGTTTTTTTGTAATCCTCGTTTAGGATTGGGTAACGGTGGTCTTCAGCGGAATGGTTTAATTAAAGTGCCCTCAGGCCATGGCATCTGTTTGACAATAGCCTCTACAGATAATCTCCATTCACTTCAATGCAGAACGAAGAATAAGTGTCGTATTTAGTTTGAAGCTTAACACAGTTTATGTCGGCGTTGGTGTGTTTACACACAACAGACAGTACATCTACGTCAGTTGTATCCGGAGTTGTATCTTTTTCGTCAGAGACAAAATTAATATCATCAGTTAATTATTCAAAAAATTCTAATTCATCTACAGGTTCTGCATAGAGTTGGTTCATGTCCAGACAAAACCTGTACATCCAGCTATGCCCTGAAAGAGCTGGTTGTTCACTAGTGCTCACAACAGCAAATAAGGTTTCAGTTGTTCCTTTGTAAACAACCTTAAGCTTAAGCGTACCTATTGGCTTGTAAATAACACCGTCATAGGCCTTCAGAGTTGGAATAAGCGTATAATCACTGAAATATTGTTTAATCCAACTAGCTGGAATTAAGGTTGAATCTGAGCCGGAAGCCACTTCTAATGGAAGTTCGTGGCCATTCAAATGGCACTTAACCACCCATTTTGCATTGAGCACATCTGTCCTGACAGAATAAATTTCATCAGAATCAGGGCTAGAAATTCCAGAACAACTCTCAGACTGTCTAAGTTGGAGTTTAATGACTCTTCAATTTATGTGATGTCTTATGTGATGTACTTGTGGTATTTTTTTTGCCAGTCTGTACCTTTTTAGATTTAAGGGATTTTGGCATTTCTACAGCCTTGCTAGACCTGCAGACACGACTCTAATGTCCAAAATTTTCACAGGGCGAGCACTTATGCCTTCGGAACCTGCAGACAGCTGTCACATGATTTTCCTTAATACAGCAGAAGCACAGAATAGCATTGTTGGAATTTTTACTTTTACTTTTACAGTTAAGTGGACGTTTGTTCTTAACTGAGTGAACTGCGGACCCCTGAAACTGACTCACAATGTTTTCAGTGTGTTCTTGAGAGAGCGCAAACTTACAGGCGTACTCAAATGTCACAGTCACAGGATCTACTGCTCAAAAGCTTTTCAAAGTATCAGGGTTAGAGATCCCTGCTATGAATCGGTCCCTCCGCATTATTCCTCAGCAAAGGTATGCTTCTTTAACTGTGCATTATAGTCCGAAATTAACCGCGCACTATAGTCCTCTGCAGCCAGCCCTCTCTTTTGAAAATTTACTCTTTCACACAGATGACTCAGGGTGGGGCAGAATTAGTGGTGGGCATACAACAGGGGCTTATGAAAAAGGGGGGGGGGGGGCCGGGGGGGTTTGGGTGGGGGGGGGGGCGGGGGGGTGAGGGTGACTTGTTGGGTGTATTAAGTCACTCTCCACCCCCTACCCCTCCCTCCCTATCCATACTTTTACCCTTCTACCTTCTCCCTTTTCAGAAAGCCCCTGTTGTATGCCCACAATGATAAAATAATGGCTGTAAAAAAAAACAGGTTAGGTTATTTCGTTTACGTTTTATTATAGGAACCCTTTACCTTAACCTCGCTGCCACCTTCCGCCCGGCGCGACCGTAATGGCCGCTGTTTCGTGGCGTGTTAGGCTTTCCCACAGGGCACCCCCGCCCGCCTGCTTTCCAGCATTCACTTTGTCGACGGGCTGGCAAGCGTTTCTCCTCCCGGCCGGCCCTAGCGCCTTCGCCGGGGAGGTTCTTTAGCGGCTTCTGTCCTGCCCTCGCCCCCGCCCCGGCCCACTGGCTTTTCCTCAGCCGGCACGAGCGGCCCTTGTTCGACGTCCTCTCGCTAGTTCGTTTCAACGTTAACTGAACCCCCGTCGTCCATTGCTAGGGTACATACCTTTTCTACGTGCACACACCCAAATACACATAAAACCACACACACACACACACACACACACACACACACACACACACACACAC
>JAHWFP010259400.1:514-19325 GCA_023313725.1 Lithobius niger | reverse complement strand
ACACACACACACACACACACACACACACACACACACACACACACACTTTCCGCCCGAGTAGAGGTAGAAAGGGGGGGTTGGGGAGGAACCCCCCCCCACACACTTTTGAATCATCGAAGGTAAATAATGGGGTCGATGTATGGGGAGAGTAGATGTGAAAGGGAGGTTAGGGGTTCCCCCCTCCCCCACCTAATAACAATAATAATACCATTCACTTTTCGAAAGAAGAAGTCTAAAAGCATTTATTTTACTTTAGGCCTTAAAAACCTTATTTTTGACAGAGAGCGAAAGAAGAAGTTTTCAATAGCAAGTATAATATCACAGTTAATTTTGTTTCATTTTTCCTTGTCTCTAAAAGCGTTATCTTTACTCGAGACTTTAAACCCTTATTTTTGACAGGGAGGTGCTGCCACTTTCCGACCGGCGCTACCATATACACGCACACATACATACATACCTGCACTCACACGACCATACATACATTTTTTATTCAGCCATAGCTTCGGCCTTAAAATAATAATAATAAAAAGAGCAGTATTGGTCTCTTTTGTAAAATCTTTGTTGGTCCTGAAAAGAACCTTTTTTTGATCCCTCCAGTTTTCTCAGCATTCTTTATGTACCCCATTGCTGCGAGCTGCGAACTGCTTCTTCTTCTTTCATTCTTAGCGCCTTTAGTGAAATCCAGTACAATAATTGCCGAAAGTCTGGACACTAGTCTAGTTCCTGTTTGAATTTCACTTGTGCGATGCGTACTCGTCGTTTTTCTGAAACGTTAGCAGTATCACTCTAACCATTTCGTGGTATTCCGAGATTTTAAAACTGGATCACACACACACATCTTTTTCACATTTATTCAGGCCTGGGTAAGTGCACTATACTGTAATCCTAGTGCCAAAGTATCCGTTATTCTTCAGGCAGAATAAAACAGTGTCATGTCGAGATTACGCTTGCCATTTTTTGTCTTCTCTTTTCTTCCTCATCTTTTCCAGATTCAACAGCTGCATTTCACGTCTATGCCTTGTTGCAGGTCGCTGTTGTTTTAACTTCAATAATCTTACTTCAGTCTTTTTTCTTTCACTGCTTGAGTATTCCATTGGCTTTAAAATTGGCCCGCTTCACTTGCGCTGTTCGACCGTATCAATTTCTAATGCCTGAGAATGGGGTTATCACAAGGTAGAAATCTGCACATCTCAACGACTCGAGCCGTCTCAGCTATCCGTCTTTCAGTTTTCGCTTTTGTTTCATGCGTCTTTTCTTTCCTACTGTAGGGTCCGCCGCGTCTGTAACCCGGCTCGTCATAGTAATCCAGAGCAGTCACGATTGAGCTGCTTGCTTGATGAGTGTGGGGTAACGTTTGAATAGCGACCCCCACCAAAAAATTAAACTGGTCCAACCGTTTCCCTTCTGTGCATGCTCGCGCTTAATGAATCTTAATTGAAAAAACTGTTCGTCCGACAGACAGACAGACCTGACGGCTGTTCCGCGTTCCAAGAGTAATTGCATAATAGACCGCTTCCTGTATGACATGGCTTGACAGTTGGCCCGAGTTAGCGCCCTTTTTTGAATGGTTTTAAGATTTGAATGCTATTTAAAAAAAATTGTTCTGAAAAGCGAAAATCGTAAAAAGACATTAAAAAGGATATGAATACCGATCAACAGCCCATTTAAACAGAAAACATGGAGGAAAAACGACTTAAAATCGCTGTGCTCTTGCTGGGTGTCTTGTCAACATTTACAGCATGTTTGCAAATATATATTCTAGCTTGCCAGGACAACAGGCCGACTATTCAAAACTCAACTCACATAACTACTAGTTTAAACCCCCAATGCTGGACTGCATACAAAACAACGACAGGCCAGCGGTTTTCACTGTGTCTCCACCCCATACCTAATAATCATTACAGGAGCCCACACTCTGCAAACACCGTGACTGTTCCAATACTTCAAGACAAGCTGAACGACACACTTTTAAGATGAAATAATGATTCCCTCACTAATGCAGTTTGAAACACCATTTTTCATGCTCATTGCAGGACCCAGCCAGTCGGGAAAATCATCATTTTGTCATCGTTTAATAGAGCATGTAGACACCCTATTGTCACCACCTGTTTCATCCTTCTTTTGGTGTTATTAGATTGCACAACCCTGGATACGTGAATTAGCCTACAAGGTACATTTTTATAAAGGACTTCCGATTTCGAAAAACTGCCCCCATAATCCTTAGTCATAATAGACGACTTACAAGACGAAATTAAAAACAGTAAAATTGCGACACAAATTTCACACCACAGATTAATTAGCTGCTGTTTTTTGACGCAAAATCTGTTTTATAAAGGACCGGCGCAGCGCGACCTTTCACTCAACTCAAACTACATAGTTTTATTTAAAAACCCTCGCGACAAGCTACAGACCATGACACTTGCCAAACAGTTTCTGCTAGGAAAAACAAGTTTCTTTCTTAAAAATTTACGAAGACGCCACAGCGCCTCCACACTATCTCTTGATTAATTTAAAACAAGCAACCAACGAATCGCTACGCCTAATGACAAATATTTTTTCGGGAGAAAAGATAGCCATTTATCTCCCTGCAGAGTAATTTCACCATCATTCAAACATGTGCCGTGAGAAGAAGATGAAGGGTGTGAAAAAGAATGCGGCCATTTTGGCAGCATTTCAGACCTTAAACAAGAAACAAATTAAATCGGTCATCAAGGACGCCCCTCCCTACCTCATTCACACAATTTGTGAGGTTTGTGTAAATTTACTTAAAAATAACATCCCTGTAACCGACTGCCAGTTGAAGAAAATTCGTAAGCACAAGAAGACGATTAGAGCGCTCGCCACGCATGGAAAGTCCGTCGCTAAAAAGAAGAAAAGTATCAACCAGACGGGCGGGATAGCTTTCCTTCCATTATTGGCACCACTGCTTGCTAGCGCAATAGGCAGGCTTGTAGGGAAGGCAGTCGGAAAAAGAATTTAACTCCTTGTGAAGCCAACATTTCATTTTCTATAATGAATAAAATGACGCTAGTCCCTTACGAGAGCGTGATGTCCCAACAAAGCTTTAATCCTTACTACAGACAAACTCTAGATGGCTTTCAACCCACAGTCAGAACCGTGAAAACCCTTCAAGACGATGTCGATCGATTATTAAATGACTAAAATTTATCAGATTACGATAAATCGGTGTTCTTGACACAGATGCAGGGGAAAATTCAAACGCATATCAAGAGATATAGAGATTCGTTAGTGCCTCAAATCCCCACTACATCTCCAGCACAAGTGCAGCCAGCATCGAGCCCGACTGCTACTTCTACAATTTCCGCTTTAAAGCCACATATTTTGGGGCTATTCCTAAAAATTACGAAAGCAGGGCCGCTTCAGTCTTAGATGCTCTTGAGACCAATCCGGATTTCACGATTAACGAAAAACACGAACTCGTCATTGGGGACAAAAATATTCAGGGATCTAATTTATCTGATTTACTGAGACATGCCACAACTAATTTGAAAAGAGACGATAGTTTGGAAGGAGTCGACACCTTTAAAAAGCTACTTCAAGAGTCAAATGTGCCCAAATCATTTCTCAACAGCCGCGCCATTGTGCAGAAGCCGGCCACTTTATCACTTCTCTTCCCCTCAAGCCTCACTCTTCCACTTATAGCTTCCCCCTCCCCACACCCTGCTAAAACCCCGACGACTCGCCTCCGTTCCTCCACCCCTCCTACTCTTTCACCTAACTGGGTAGAGTTTCCTAAATTTTAAAGTACAATAATGGAAAATGAACCAATAATTTTCGGATATATACTATAATATATCACACCCTGCAGGCTTCGGTAGCGCCTTAAAATTATACAAACAGGCACGTTCCAACGGGCTCCCTTTAACATTGAATGACGCTAAGAGATTTTTGGCTACCTCCGATGTATATGTAAATCACAGACGGATCATAAGACGCTACCCACGGAAAAAAATTGTCAGCACTGGTTTGAACCAGAACTGGGAAGCGGATCTTATAGAAGTGCAGTCTTTAGCAAAATGGAATCAAAATTACAACTGGATATTGGCAGTTGTCGATGTATTTAGCCATTATGCTTGTGCTGTACCGCTTAAAACAAAAAGTAATAGGGATGTTGTGGAAGGTTTTACAAAAATGTTTAAGCAAGCCAAGGCCAGGCCAGTTCATTTACGCTTGGATTTAGGACGGTAATTTTTCAGGAATATTACTAAAACATTTTTAAAAAATGAAGGCATTAATCTATTCTCAGCAAAAACAAACAACGAACACCATGGCGCTATTATTGAGCGTTTTATACTGACAGCTAACGCAAAAATGTGGAAAATATTTATATTCTGGGGAAATTACAAATATCTAGATATCTTGCCTAAAATTTTAAAGGCTTATAACACGGCCGTTCATCCTGCTATTAAAGCTCCCTCTGAAAGTGTCAAGCCTTACAACCAGTTTTATTTTTGGAAGAAATTTCACAGTCCTCTAGCACAAGAGAAGAAGCCTTTTAGAAAGTTTTCCTTCGAAATTGGAGATACTGTGAGGATTAGTAAAATGCGGCACGTGTTTGCTAGAGGGTTCAAAAGTGGGTGGTCGAAAGAGTTATTTATAATAACAAAAAGATTTCCCAGACGTCCTGAAACTTATTCGCTATCTAATGCTGGGGAAGAGATCGAGGGAAAAGTGTATCCTTATGAGATCACTTTAGCCATAAAAGAAGACGGTGCGTATCATGCTGTTGAAAGTGTGATATGAACAAGGGGGAAAGGAAAAAATAAGGAATATCTCGTTAAATGGTTCGATTACCCTTCCAAATTTAATAGCTGGGTACCTGCAAAAGATTTAAAATCTGCCCCTACCTCCTAAAAAAATAATGGAGAATGGAGGAGTTTTATATGACGCTTCCTTCGAACAGTGATGATCCCGTCCTCTTCCCTAATAATAGTCTGACCAATTATACGACTAATTTAGCCAGAAGGGAGGTGGATGGTGGCTGTAACCGAGTTCATATACCCTAACAGCTTTATCAGGCTGAGTAACGAGCAGATAGGGACAATAAAAATAACCAAAAATCCTTACAAACGTATTATTTTCCCCAAACTTCATACAAAAAATAAAGATGGAGGGTACGAACTAGGCGTTCTGATAGCGTTTTTAAACAACTACAAAAAACAGAGGTTAGGGGACGACCCCCCCTTAGAATTAGGGGTGAACGAAGATGAAAGGCTGGTAATTTTCGTGCTGGACCAAGATACCGAGATAATAATAGATGACAGGTTAAGCTTGTTACTAGGATTCGACGGTGACCAGCACACTTATATCCATTTTGGGGCTGAAAGCACTAATTATCCTAATGATAAATTAGAACCATGGGCAGAACACTGGTGGATCGATGTGCGATCTGACCTCAATACAGCGTATGAAAAACTTATTACCCTGAAACCTGGATACTATTTAAAAGCAGACAAAATGGTGCAAGATTTAAACGACCTTCTAGCTGAAAATAAAGTTGAAAAAGACGTCAAACTGGTATACCATATGCTAACACGCTCAGTCGGTGTTGAACTATCGGACAGTTCACAAGTCACTTTAAACAAGCCCGTAGGGATATTACTGGGTTTTGGGGGTGAAAACACACTGAAAAAAGCTTGCTCGTCCCTTATCCTGTCGAGTTAAACATAAGGCTTTACAGTATATTCATCTACTGCAGCAATCTTATTGCTAGCGACCAGATCGTGGGTTCCGCATTGTATCTCTGTTGCGTGCCGTCCCGGTGAAAGGATCTGACAGGGACGTCATTACTGAAGCTTTTCAAAATGTATATTACCACCCCCTTTTACGTAATGCATTCCATGAAATTTCTATAATTCTTCGTGACGATGGTGGGAGTTTAATCGATTTCAGTCCTAATGTAAGAGTAACCATCACGTTGCATTAAAAAAAATGGATTAAAACGATGAAAATCAAGCCTACAAATACCTTTAATCACTGTTTTGCACACTATTTAAAAACAAGGAGGTACAAGTAAACCGGTTAAAAATCTTAAATTTCAAAAGGGAAGCGGGTTGCTAGACAGGTTTCAAAGATTTCCTGAATATCTTTTATACAATTCGTTTAAAAAAAACTTGCCACGACAGTAATATAACCGTAAAGCTTAGTAGTTATTATTTTTTTATTATGATAAAACAAAGTCAAAATGAAAATCCCCCCTAGAAATTCTATGGGCATTATTGCAGGCTGAGTGGTTTGGGGGTATTCAAGGGCACGATATGGCAAAAAGAGTCAGGTTTGCTAGTCAATTTCAGACGTTATATAATACCTTTCGTGACACCGCACCTTAAGGATATGGCACTAAATATGGGACGTTATATTTTAAAACAGGGCCGACAATTCGTAGACGATCTAGGGAGCGGTGTAGGGTTTAAAGAAGCTGCAAAGACCAGGTTAGGACAAGTTAAAACCGATTTTATGACTAATGTCTTGGGCCACTGTCAGACGGGGACAAGTGTAAAACGCGATCGGCTTTATGCCCCATTTCCTCATTTATGATCGCTCACAAGGCAAAGAAACGTAAAACAAGGTCTGGAGACCTCCCTTGAGACCTCCCTTGAAAACAAGAAGAGTATTAAAACTGAGAAACGTGCACCAAACATATTTGACTGAAAAAACTTGTGATTTCAACATGGCGCTTATTCATCACATGTCTCCAGAATGTGGCACAGGTGGCTTTGAATTGTTTGACATCCCCCTACTGCTGTGGATACAGAAGAAGTGCTTGTTACAGCCACTCCCCTACCAGAGCAGCAGCGTTACCCGAATAACCCATGAGTCCAAGAAGCAGCTGACGAGTGTTTAATTCTGCCGCTTCCGCAGCTTGTTTACAAAACCTGTTTCTACACAGTACACGAACGCCAGCCAAAATGCTCATCACCTGCTGCTGCACGCATGCGCACACGCTCCTTCTCCCCTGATACCAAGAAGGTGCACCAAATCCTGGCATGGTGCTTATCAAGCGGATAATCACCGTGACATGCTACACGTCGAACATTTCCCAATTAATACTCTTTCAGGCGGAGCCACAAAAGAATTCGTCATAAACTCAAAAAGTTCAGGGAACTACATAGACCTCGATGAAACGTTATTAAAAGTGACAATTAAAGTGACATCGGACGGCTCCACATTGTTAGCGGCTGGAGACAAAATAGGGCCTGTCGACAATTTGTTTCATAGCCTATTCCAACGTGTACCTGAATGAAAATCAAGTCTCTTCTAATGACAGCAGCTATGCGTATACAGCCTACTTGAATAATTTACTCAGTTATTCTAAAAGTGCGAAAGAGAGTGTTTTGGCAGTGAAGGGGTGGGCTAAAGATACTGCAGGCCATTTCGAAGACACTGACACGAGCGCTAACATTTGTAATCCCGGCTTACTTGCACGTAAAGCAAATTTGATCGGAAAAGAGCAAGAAATGATGGGTCGGCTTCATGTCGATTGGAGCCATCAAGGACGTCATGTATTAAACATCAGACTTAGACTAATACGTAATTCAAATTTATTTTTACTGATGTGTGGGGACGCCACGAAAACCCCGAAACTAGAAATAACAAGTGCTGATCTCTGCGTCAAGAAGGTGAAGGCAGCCCTAATATTCTATTAAGTCACGCTAAAGTATTGGAAACTGTAACAGCAAAGTACGTTTTAAGACGTATGGAATGTAAAATTTTTGCTATTCCTGCAGGTGCTCGTGACGGTACCATCGATTCAGCAATCGTCGGACAAATTCCTGCAATAATTGGAGTGGGCATGATTCGAAATAACACATTTTCAGGGGATTATAATGCAAATCCTTTTAACTTTCAACACTTTAATTTAATTCACATTGCTTTAGCGTTAGACAGTAAAACAATCCCTAACCACCCGTTTTTGCCAAATTTTTCAACAAATCATTACACACGTGACTACATTTCTTTATTTACTGTCACCAGTAGATATCAGAAAGATGCTGATCTTGATATTACATATGAGGATTACGGTTCAGGGACGGCCATTCATCTGTTCGACCTCACTCAAGACCAATGTGCCACAATCAACCATTTAAGCCTATCCAAGCAAGACAATGTGCATGTTGAATTGGAATTTTCCATTGCTCTCACAAATTCAATAAATGTTATTCTATACTGTGCATGCCAAACAATCGGAGAAATCGACAAAAACCGTTCAGTTAACATGGACGTGTAGCCCACCCTTGCAGAATGGATACAGCACAAATCGGAAGACTCGCTCTGTTCGACGCAAAGACTGCAAAAATTTTTGCTGGTGTATTTTCTTCAGACACCCTCCAAAGACGTAAAGTACTAACGCCTAGTGTTTTTATAATAAACAAGGACAAACAAACGTTACCCGGATCACACTGGGTGGCTGCATTCATCAACCCCCTCACTAAAAACTGTGTTGATTTCGACTCGCACGGGCTGGAACCTGATAATGCACATGTTTACACTTTTTTATCGAATAATGGTGCGAACTGTGATTATAATACTGAGAATCTTCAGGGAATTTGTAGTAATATGTGTGGAGGTAATGGCTGTTTTTCTCCTACCACATCACACGGGGACATTCTTTAAATCACATTACTGCGAGATTTGACTCACGCACAAAGACCCGTAATGATAAGAAAAATGTGAAATTTGTGCGCACGACTTTTAAACACACCTTTGGACAAATACCTTCAGATTTGGAGAATTTTAACCAAATTTCGAAACCATTATCCGAATATCAATTGTAACCATTTTTTATGTATTTACTCATGTTTCTAGTATAATGTGTATGCAATAAAAAAAACTTGTGAAAAGTCATTTTAAGGGTTTTTATATTAAACACATTTTCTACTCTCTACGTACATTTCTTTAAAACTCATTTTCAGGTACTTGGCATTTTAATTCCTCCCAAGCTTTGAGGGACAAATTCCTTTAAATCATTTTGCTTTTTAAACTGATGATTTTTTCTGTTCTTATTTATTTATTTATTTATTTATTTATTTTTATCTCATATCCCCATCTTTTTTTCCCATCAGACATTTTGAATTCTGAAAATGTATTTTTTTTTAAAACATCATTCATTTATCCTCACATATCCGAGTGAAAATTAAAGAGTTAGCAGTGCAAATCGAAATAAGGAGCCAATTACTCACAGTGACGTAATCCCCAGGGGGTGCAGTATGCAGCGTACATTGCAGCCTGCAAGCTCCACCTGATTAAATTATCATTCTTTTATCGGGGCTCGAATTATTTGTTTTTATTTTTTGACTTTCCCAGGGATGCTTGAAGAACGACCATTTATTTATTTATTTATTTATTTATTTTTTACCTCATATCACCATCTTTTTCCCCGCACCCATTTTGACTTCTGAAAATTTATTTTTAAAACATCATTCAAACACATGGGGGCTGACTTCCATCAACTAGCAGTTTGGGTCATCCATGAAGAGAGTGATTATTCAATTACTCTGGGAACGGGAACGTGAATGCCGAACGAGCGTTGATGGATGGTGGCTGTTAATAATTATTCAATTAAGATTCATTAAGCGGTGCACGTGCATAGAAAGAACGAGTCTATGGAGGCGCCAATTCAAAACTCCCCTCCATCCTGATGTTATCGCACATGGATTACTTCTCTTCTCACGCATTAGAAATTGATACGCTCGAACAGCGTGAGTGAAGCGGGCCAATTTTAAACCCAATGGAATACTCAAGCAGTGAAAGAAAGAAGACGAAAGTAAGATTATTGAAGTTAAAACAACAGCGACTTGCAACAAGGCATAGACGTGAAATGCAGCTGTTGAATCTGGAAAAGATGAGGAAAGAAAAGAGAAGACAAAAAATGGCAAGCGTGATCTCGACATGACACTGTTTTATTCTACCTGAAGAAAAACGGATACTTAAGCACTAGGATTACAGTACAGTGCACTTACCCAGACCTAAATAAATGTGAAAATGATGTGTGTGTGATCCAGTTTTAAAATCTTGGAATACCACGAAATGGTTAGGCTGATACTGCTAACGTTTCAGAAAAACAACGAGTATGCATCGCACAAGTGAAATTCAAACAGAAACTAGACAAGTGTCCAGACTTTCGGCGATTATTGTACTGGATTTCACTAAAGGCTCTAAGAATGAAAGAAGAAGAAGCAGCTCGCAGCTAGCAGCAATGGGATACATAAAGAATGCTGAGAAAACTGGCGGTAAACAAAAAAAGGTTCTTTTCAGGACCAACAAATATTATAATAGAAGAAAGAGACCAATACTGCTGTTTTTTATTATTATTTTAAGGCCGAAGCTATGGTTGAATAACAACGTGTGTATGGTCATGTGAGTGCGTGTATATGGTAGCGCCAGTCGGAAAGTGGCAGCACCTCGCTGTCAAAAATAAGGTTTAAAGCCTCGAGTAAAGATAACGCTTTTAGAGAGAAGGAAAAATGAAAAAAATCAACTGTGGTAATATATTCGCTATTGAAAACTTATTCTTTCGCTCACTGTCAAAAATAACGTTTTTAAGGCCTAAAGTAAAGAAAATGCTTTTAGACTTCTTCTTTCGAAAAACGAATGGTATTATTATTGTTATTAGGTGGAGGGGAAACCCCCAACCCCCCTTTCACATCTACTCTCCCCATACGTCGACCCCTTTATTAACCTTCGATTCAAAAGTGTGGGGGGGTTACCCCAACCCCCCTTCTACCGCTCCTCGGGTGGAAACTGTGTGTGAGAGTGTGTGGTTTTATGTGTATTTGGGTGTGTGCACGTAAAAAAGGTATGTACCCGAGCGTTTAACGACGGGGGTTCAGTTAACGTTGAAACGAACTAGCAAGAAGACGTCGAACAAGGGCCGCTCATGCCTGCCGAGGAAAAGCCAGCGGGCCAGGGCGAGGGCGGGGGCGTGACAGGCGGCGCTAAAGAACCTCCCCGGCGAAGGCACGAGGTCCGGCCGGGAGGAGAATCTCTCGCCAGCACGTTGGCAAAGTGAACGCTGGAAAACTGGGTGACGTACGGGAAAGCCTAACACGCCACGAAACAGCACCCGTTCCGGTCGCGTCGGGCGGACGGTGGCAGTTACGTTAAGGTAAAGGGTTACTATAATAAAACGTAAACGAAATAACTTAACCTGTTTTTTTATTACAGCGATTATTCCGGGACGGGCGCCGCTAAGAACCTCCCCGGCGAGGGCACAAGGGCCTTCCAAAAGGAGAAACGCTCGCCAGCCCATCGACAAAGTGAACGCTGGAAAGCAGGCAGGCGGGAATGCCGTGCGGGAATGCCGTGCGGGAATGCCTAGCACACCACGAAACAGCGGCCGTTACGGTCGCGCCGGGCGGAAGGTAACAGCGACGTTAAGGTAAAGGGTTCCTATAATAAAACTAAACGAAATAGCCTAACCTGTTTTTTTATTACAGCCATTATTCTAGCATTGTGGGCATACAACAGGGGCTTTCTGGAAACGGAGGAGGTAGAAGGGTAAAAGTACACGATAGGGAGGGGTAGGGGGTGGAGAGTGACTTAATACAGCCAACAAGTCACCCCCCTACCAATATCCCCTTCTCCCCCTTTTTCATAAGCCCCTGTTGTATGCCCATCACTACTGGCAGAGGTATCCTGTCAAGAGGGTGTTTAATTCGGGGAAAATTTTCGTTTTTGGGGCACCTGATGCACACAAGTTGCAAAGCAACCCGTAAAGCTTTGCACCAATGCCAGTAAGTAGCACTGCTACTTGCTTGTTGTTGGGTACTTCGTACACAAAGAAGTTAGTATTATAATACTAAGTGCTCAAATACACCGGCTAAGTCTCTAAGCTTGAGTCAAACTTTTCTATCTTACGACTTGGAACTGTCGGCGCAATTGTTGCCGTAATTGTTGGCGGCATTAACTTATTTAACTGTTTTAATAAGTCAAGTGCGAAGGTTACGCCCAATTTATATGAGCTTTAAATTCCCTTTTGTTGATACCGTCTTCGTTGCACAGAGCAACAAGTAGAAGGTTGAATCAATTTTTAGGCTAAATTAATAAAAATGACCCTAATGTAATGATTTATTCTAGTGAGCTTTAGTCCCAGAACGAATTATTATTATCAGGATAGCAATTGCAATCAATTGTACATTGGCATAAAATCAACACTGAAAACACTGAGAACACTGAGGCGCAAATAAATGAGCAGCATTCAACAACAATTGGACCGTTTAATCAACACTGTAGTGTACACAATATTGACCCCACTTATGGTCAATTAAATCGAGACAGGTTTGTAATGATTTTGAGTCGTACTGATTTACAGTAATTCAACAAATAAGCTGGGCGATTGGCATTATTACAAGAACTAGGAATAATCATACTAATGATCGTTAAATTAACGGCTGGTTAAGAATGATTCATCGGTGCATCATGCCTAATGATAATTAGGCACAGTAATCCTAATCAATTATACTCTACAAATACTTAGCTTGTTAAGAACGCTTGTCCGTAAGTATCGCTCGGATGTAGGCTACTCCAACCCGGCTTCCGTTATTCACACAGCACGGCTCTCCACCTTCCGTGCTTTAGCCTGGCCTCAAGGAATGTGCTGGAGTGAATGATGTAAAACACTCCTGAATCTAATAACACTCCTTCATGTCATTTTATATACGAGCGTTATCATCTACAATCGTTCTATTGTTGTCTTGATTGATTATAGCAATACTTAGAATTGCGTGGTTTGACAGCTTGGGTCATTTTCTCTATTAGGGACCGCAACGCATGTCAATCACTGTATTGTTGTATTCTGGTTCATTAGTTGATTCCCCGTGTTCGGCGTTTTGAGTTACTTGTCGACTTAATTAACTGTCCCGTGTGAGAGTGTTTGGTTGTTGTTTTAGGAACTGATCGATCATGAGTGAAGATCATATCGTAATCGTAATTCCTTCTGGAAAGTAATTTAGGTTCTATGAATGTGTCGTAAATAATGTTAACTCATAATGCTAACCTTCAGCTCTAACAATGAGTTAATTACACCGGTTCAGATTACAATGGACCTGCTGCAACTCGGTCTCTTTTGAAAAGGGCTCCTATTTATATTCACTCAACTGGAGCCAAAGTGGCCTTAGAGAATAAATATTCGTCTCATGCATTAATAAATGTATGATATTTATGAAAATATATGCATAATTAATTAGCTGTATTGTTTCTGTTATAAAGACCAATTAAACCTTATAAAACCTTACATAATCCCTGACCAAACTAAAATCATGGTACCTTTTTAATGGTTCCTGCATTTTAGCTTCCAACCCAGTATCTTTAATAACAGAAAATCCACGCTCTACATAAACTTAGCAAGAACTTTGCATTCACCAACCGGCCCATATTTACTAATGGTTGCGCGACAAGGAAAAAATAACCCCGTATTGAGGTAAAAAAAGACCCCCCGCAGAAGTCAGAGCGCCGATTATGTATCGTGTAATTAATTTGCCACATTAATTCGGCAATACTATTCTGGGTGGATTTGGAAAAATTCTATGTTTTTAATGTAAATTTACGAGCATGCAAGACTCGAGAAACACAATTCCATGTAACCAAAGTTAATCCAAGCTTTCAATCAATTTAATTTTTGTAGCTGTCGATCTGAAAAAAATAACAATTTTGCTTTTCTTTTCTAATCACAGATGTTTTCCCCTCTCTGTTTGGGAGGTAGAGCACTATCTTTCCATCTTGGTTCTTTCGCTTTTCTCCTTTATTCGGCCGTGCTCCGGCCAAGGTCGTTCAAGGCTACATTGCCTCTCTCTGCTGTCATTTTGCCGCCAGCTCTTTGGCCTAGTTTCGCATGGCTGAATAACGAAAGAGAGAGCATGTTATAAACTATGTTGTTATAGTTTTCAAAATTTTCCCTTTGAAATCTTGTTCCTTGCTTCTTCACATTTTGAAGACAGTTACCAGATGCCAAACTGTGACTGTAATTTAGTTCTGTTTTAGCCAATCAATGATAATAAGAATATCCACAGTTCGTTATGAACAATTTCCTTTTGACATTGTCAAAATTATCTGACATGCATTCAACGTAGTAATGGCAACAAGATTTCATCGGAATACATATAGCTTAACACTTTCACATGCAATGAACAAAATTTTCAATAAATCTATACATTTTATGATCGCCCAGAAATTTGTTCATATCTGCATGACATCATTTCGACTGTTTGGCCCCGGAGTGGGATTCAAACTGGCGACTGAGTTATGATTTTTAATTTCTAAATTCTTCTAAACAGTTATGATGTATACTAGAACATTAAGGTTATGGCAAGGGTGGGGAAGGGTTCTTGTTCCGTAGTCCCTAAGCTTTGCTTACTTAATCCTTTATTTAATTTATGCTAATGTCATTCCCAATGAAATCTGTCTGTCTGCCCATTACCTACTTAATGCTGACTGAATTTCACATACCCTGTATTTTGGTAAGTAAGAAGGTTAATTAATATCCATGACTTGGCTTAAAACTGACAACCAGCATATCGAGTGATGCTACTCATTGTTTATGCTGTACATTTAAGTTCTTCATGACTGCAATATGGTGTAGTATGGTCATGTGATGTTTCACCCATTTGACTACTATGCTCAGGTCCAAACGACCAATACGTTTCTGCCAAAAAGCATAATTATTTTAAGAAAATGATGTTTTTCTTCACAATAATTACTGTATTTGGCAAATATATGTTCCAATGGCCATGAACCTAATGTTTTCCTGGCTCTAGTAAAACGGTTCTGTTACTGAAGTGCATGTTTGTATTGTGATATGTAAGTGATGCTTTTAGAAATATCAAGCTCTTCGAAAACCCAAAGCAGCTGTTGTAAACTATGCCATAATGCATAAACTCAGCTCTCCTGAACATAAGCAACTGAAATGTAATACTGGATATGTAAGTGCCCCAGTATGCTGAAATTCTAACAATTCCAGAAACCAATTAACTGTTACAACAGTTAAGTTCTTTATAGAATGATTTCTATTACAGCCTTTCTATGGCTTTTTTTCATTAAATGCTGCCATTTAAAGACTGATTTGCAGTGTTTATAATAAACCTGCCTGTATAATCATTAATGCAGTAATTAGGTTGCTTTTACTACCACTTAAATTGGAATATGCAGGGTTCTGGTACGTACTGCGACCTTTAATTGGCATTTCATTCAGTAGTGAATTTTATCACTTAAAATCGAAATGGTTTAGGTGAACTCTGAATTGGCACTCACCTATTTTGTCAATCCTGTACATGACATATTTGACAAAAACGTTATGAATGCGTTTCCATTCATAGTAAAATCGTCACGTATGGGTGACCCTTAACTCGCACAGGAGTCATTTAGCAAATGACGGCATTTGAGTCATATGCCGCAACTCTTACATCATTCGGTAGGCATTTTAGTTTGCGCTACAACTAACATCACATGGTGGTTTTTTCAGTTTTTCAGTGTGTCCTACAACTGTAGACAAATTTTATTTTCTATATCTTGCGGTAGATTTTTAAGTATGCTCTACAACTTTTGTGTAATTGAGAACCTGTTCCAGAAGAACTTAAGGTGTGTGAGGTACTAAATGACGTGACTTCCTGTTGAACTTTATTTCATGTTCAGTGTCCCCTGTGTACCTCACCCTTGGTCTATTCCTGGGCCACAATAAATTGTTCCTAGATAGGCCTATGCGACATTCGTGAACTACATTTTAGGTTCTTAATATCCATATTACATATTCTTACTGTTATAAATGGTTCACATCTGAAAGTGCCTTACTATTAGTAACAGCAATTAATTACATACTGCACCATTAATAATGACTATTAATTCCTTGTTTTGCCCCATTTAAAGGCAATTAATTTTTTCTCATCAGGCAAGGAGGGTAGGGGTGCATGGTTGTTATTATATCACCACATGGCCTGGAATCACTTATCTTTTAATTTATCCATGGATCATATTAGGTTGCGCCCTTTTTTTCGTGTGATTCATCCTTTTCCGCTCCATTCATGCTATCCTTGACACTACCAGCTTTGTTTAGCATATTGTATACATTTCTGAAAGACATAAACGTCGTTCCACATGAGTTATGCTGTATTACATGCTTTCCAAGTAACATGACATGCATTATAACTTTACATTATTTGCAATTTATAAACAAAGCTGTAAAAAAAATATTCATTTATTTACAAAACAGGTTTGGTTTTATCATTTGTCTTATTCGAGAATATTTTCTATTTTTGTTCTTTGGAGTGAAGTTTGCTTATGTTAGCTTCTTGGGTGGGTAGCAACCTGCTCCCATGGTCAAGGATGAGCCTTCGTGATCTATTTTTGGCCATCCCTTTCACTTGTTGATGAGTTCTGTCGAGCACTTTTACTCTCTACAGCTAAGGGCAGGGAAGGGGTAATAAACTAAAATGGTCGGCAGATTGAAAAGGTTCCGGGCACAGCTTTCGGCCCTGCCGTTCCAGTCTGACTTCGAAATAAGGCTGGTCAACGCCATGTAAACGAATGCTGATGTTTACAACGTGAACAGAGGGATGAGCTGGTCCCTGGGAAAGATAGCCCCCACTTTTTCGTGACGTCAACTCTGAACTCTGCACCCATTAGCTTGGTTACATTTCTGGGTCACATTGTGGACTTAATTTCGGCTTTTCAACCCGCACACGAAGTTGTGTTTTTCAAGCTATTCATTTGCTTTTTGTTTCACTCCACAAATTTTCGGCTACAATATGGATCCTCCCCAGAAAAAAAGGAAGTCAACACCAAAGGAGGAGGGTAGTGCGACGGCTAGCCTTCCTCATTATCCGCAAGATTTTTTCAGACTAATGTATATTAATCTGTTAATCTTCTCGGCTTGCATGGACCAGTACCAGTACTGCGAGCGCAGACCAGAGTTTTTTGCTGAGTGTCCCCATTGCACTATTGACGAAATTCCCTTTTCACCTATGCTTCCAAATTCGGATCCCTTGGACTATGTTTCACGTTTGTTCTTCATGGAGGTGATTCTATAAAACCCTGGACAAAACGTCCTTAATAACAGCATACCTCCTGAAGAATCGGTTACAGCCCAGCAATTAAGGTTAAGCTCACATTTTTTAAAATGTAGCCCCTTAACCGCAAGTCACTGCCTGCATTGTAGGTACGCTACTTTTCCACCATTTCCAATGGACATGGAGCCCTTCCCAGAATATCTGTGGAGGGCTATAAATGCTGATAATACTTTCCTTTTATAAATGAAAGTTCGTAGGGCCCTGGCCCAATTTAAAGCTGATGACAAGCAATTGGACGGTGCGCCTATTGAAGATGGACTACCGGAAAATATAGATGAACTTTTCCCGGACTGCCAACTGCAAGAGTTGCCACCACTATTGGCCTTTATTCCCATGCTCATCTGCATGACCTGGTTGCTCCCTTTGAGGGAGACCGTAGCCCCAAATCTGATCAATGTTGAAGCATCTGGCAGTTGAGCGCAGCAGTGTTTGCACCCAGCCCCTTGCAGAGACGAATGTCCAGTATGTCACAATGGACGACATGGTAAGAAAATTTCTTTTATTAATTTTGATTAATACTATATACTATATGTATCTGCATTTTATCTTAAAATTTTATACTATTTTATAAGAAAGGTTACATTTGCCTTTAGCAACTTAAACTGCTAAATTTAGCTTAATAATGCAATTATTGCCTCTTTTGAACGATTTTCAAAAGCTTACAATAATTTTTTAGCGCAATATATGCATTTAAAATCCAATTATTGCTCTTTTTGGAACGACCAAAAAAATCTGATATTGAAATATACAGGGTGTTCAGAAATTGGTGTCAAATATTTTGAGGGTCCGCTGTGTGATCAAAGATAAGAAAAAAAAGTCCTATAAACATGGGTCCGGAAATGCACCAGTCTTTAGTTACAGCCCCCCCCCCCAAGTTTGGGGTAAACAGTTCTTAAATACCTCGTAATTATTCACCGTTTCCATTCCAAACTCAGGATATGTGCCATATCATACCTGGTATTTCAGTACTTCATAATACAGTATAGGGTCGCACAACTTATCAGAGGGAGAGGTAATTTTCTTATGGGGGGGGGGATCAAACGTGGGGGAAGAGAGGAGTAACTGCTTTGGTCTTGTACTTTAATGAAACAAATAATAGAAAAAACGCATCGTGTGAGTGAAAACAATCGAAAGTAGTACTGTACTTTCTTTCATTACGTGTAAAGACTAAGTAGGTTACATCGTTTTCCAAGTTTGTGCCCCCCCCCCTCCAAAAAAAAACAACTACTGTACGTACATCTCTGTGGAGAGCACCAAACATTATCAATCGGGTATCCTCGCCATTAAAAGTGAGGGATTTAATGTGTTTGTTTTCTACTCTTCAAGCAAAGAAGCTTAAAACGTAAAAGTGGGGGGAATCCTTAGAATTCGGATGATCACTTGTTTCATTGGCCGAAGCGGCGAGAACAACATTACTGTACTCAACCCACACATTTGAATTTGGTTGCTTATTTGTTTGTTTGTTTGTTGCCTTTGTCTAACGCTCCAGCTTCCACAAAAATCATCGCATAAACTTGGTTTTGATTTGGAGGTAAATCTCCACCTCAGATTCTTTGTAGTTTTAAGTGTTAAAGACAAAAATCCTTGAAAACCCAACTTCTAATGATACTCAGTAAAACTTTGAGTAGCCATCTTCTGTTCACGCAGCAATCACGCAGTAATGTGATACGATGTGTTTTTTCTGGTATGTACAATTTGTTTCATTAAAGTACAAGACCAAAGCAGTTACTCCTCTC
>JAHWFP010259396.1:0-26651 GCA_023313725.1 Lithobius niger | reverse complement strand
AGTAAGGTTTCACGTGGAGTGAACACTACAGCAACATTGTGGTATCTGAAACCTTATAGGAAACTTATTTGTGTTCCTTACCTGGTTCAAATCCCGGACGGGCCGCCAAAAGATGTGGCACTCTATTAAAACACAACGCAAAATTCAAAGTTTTTGCTCAATCAAGGGCTGTCACCACTAGAAAGCTAGGAGACTTTGCAGCGAGTATCACTGGCGCTGTAATTGGCACAGCAACTGAAGTTGTAACAGGCTAGTGCATGAAATATATGAACACTGCTACGTGCAGTGACGGTGCACTCGGCTGGTAGCCGTCATCCCAGCTAGAAGCCGACGGCTACCAGCCGAGTGCACCGTCGCTGCACGTATTATAGCAAGGGGCACCGCGACGTATTGTTGGCTTCGCGATGCTCCGATGTTACATATAACAGCCTGTTAACAATTTTAGTTCAGTTAAACCTTACCTTTAACATCAAAAGAGTTGGTTTTTGTTTTCTGATCTCAAGTGTATGTCCCAAGCTTTTTACAATAACCCATTCAAATGGCAACGATATCTGCAACCTCCATGAAGCTACTGACCGTCTTCGCTATGACCACCAAACCTCGGGCAGTCGATTGTTGTCAGTCGTACGAATTCGCAAGATTTCACGCATTTTAAAAAACTGACTGACGTCACCCACAGACCAACCAATGACTGATCAGTCCGCGAACTCGGTAGGGCTAGAAGATACACAAGATGGTGGCAGCGACAACTTCGAGAGACAGGAATATCTCTGCTGCGTGATTATTATGGAGATCAGCTAAAAACAAACAAAAATATCCTTCATTAATTGGGTACAATCTCTTAAATAAATATAGAGACACAGTTGATATGATGGGTGGTACAACCTAAGGCTATTTATTTGTCAACGTAAGCGTGCTGGCTGCGACGTATAAATCCGCAGCATGATTGTTCCGACGTTATTTGGTCGCTACTCTGTAGTTGAAGAGCCGAGGGTTTTTTTTTTTTTTTCAGTGCTGTTCGTTATCGTTGTCATGATTGTCGTGGCAGTCTGAACCAGCCATAACCCGTGGTCACCCTCTCCGTCTTTCTGGCACTGTCCCTCGTACTAAACTACGCTTTCACTTTTTCACGGAAAGGATTGTTCAATCCTGGAACTCCCTCCCGCAATCTGTGTTTGTGCTCCTTCACTAAACGCTTTCAAGTCACGCTTTGACGCACTTGTTGTCTAACGTCTTTGGGTTTTTGGGTGCTTCGTGCATCTCTATTACAATTTATAACAGTGAATCGTCCCAAGGCAAAGACAAGGCACCGCTAGAAACGTCTAAGGAGGTAAGACGAGAAATTTGGAAAGTGGCTTCAACTCTTGGTGCCAATTGGCGAATGCGGTAAAAACGACGAGGTGTCCAAAGTCTGTCAACAGTGGCGACGCACGGTAAAGTTCGTCAGATCTCGCCGATTTGATGTTTTTTGTCCGTCGTGGATGTATACCGCTGATATGTTACGACTTTTTTTTTTTTACTTCAAGGGCTTCGCATAAGGTCACCGAAATGTTGAGGCGTGTACCTGAACTGAAACGACATAATAAACAATTATAAACTGTAGTATTCTCAAAGAGGTGCGACCCTTTCGGCATAGCCATCGGCTCCAGGCGCGTCGGCGAAATACGGTCATCGTGCCACCGAGTTTGCCCGAAGCCACTCAGAAGTTCAGGCTGGTGTTAGAGTGGGCTAAACAAATGTTGCTTATGATTCCCTCGCCCCTTCCTCCCACTTTGCTGCCAAATGACAGTCATGGCGACTACATTGGAGTCGAGCGCTTTCGACGTTCATATTTCATTGGTATCAAGGGTAAACATGATGGCGGACATTAAAACGGCGTCGCCATCGGCCACAGGCCATTTGTATAAATGTCGGCATTGCGAAACGGAGCGGAGAAGGAAACCAAACCGCTGAACAACACTAACCCCTCCTCCCCGAACAACCTTCCCTACCTCTTCGTTCAAATGTTGTGTTATGTCTGTGTTCCTACGCCGATGGATGACTGGTAGATGAAAACAGTTCCGGTTGATGTAATGGAAACGACAAAACGTGTTAGCCGCCCACGTCAACTATAATGACGGCTCCCTTTTCCATTAGGATCTGTTTAACAAACACACATAATGACCGCTCCCCTTTGCGTCACGTGTTTCCGATACAGATCCCGGAGATGACTTCCGGTGCTAACCATACCGAAATGTGTTTTTTCTTCCTTTTTTTTACCCGTTTCGCCAAATCCCGTTTAGCCAACCCCCGTTTTGCCGAATAATTAAGCTCCGATTAAATTTCGGCGGAAGGGGAATTCTTGTTTCGCCGAAGCAAACTGCTTCGAGTGTAGCACGTAATTTGGAAAAAAAATTCGGCGAAACGGTCACAAACCCTTTCGGTGACAGGGTGGGGGTGGGGGGGCCTTACAAATATTTTTGTTTGTTGGTTTGTTAGCTGCAATAAGACATGTGTGGTTTATTGAATAGTGCATTTTTCGTTTGGCATGCTTCTGCTGGTCGTAATTTTGTTTTCCCAAATGTTTTTTTGTGTTTTCCTCAAACTGGCCCTACCCCCACCCGATTCACTCGCATACCAAAGTAATAGTGACTACATACACATTTTAAGCTTCTAGCTCCAACTTATTCTTGACGTCCGACCGCTTTCAACTCCTAAACCAACAAATAATTTTTAGTCATTTCTAGTTACCACGAGTTCTTCAATAGCCAAACGCAGGAGAAAATATTCCATTAAATTATAGCTCCGAAAATAAAAAAAGTGTGTGTGGGTTTAAAGGTGAATTTAAAGGTGAGTTCGCTCCTTGTCATAGGTCGCGTTTTATTTCTTTTCAACGTCTACTCACAAGTAAGAAACGTGCATTTAGGTCATGACTTGGAAATTGAAAAAGCAGTGCTACTCCTTGAGATGTCTGAAAAAAAGTATGGAAAATTATTGTTGATGGCAAGGTGCATCTCGGAAATCCACATATTTTTTTTTTGCTTCATTCATAAGACGTTATTCATAGTCATGTGGGAGTGTTAGATTCGGTGGGATAGTCCTTCGTACTGGAGTCGAAGGTTCACACCTAGGCCCATGTTTCGGATTGACCCGGTTTTACTAGATGCGGCTGTCTGGTTCGCTGATTTGAAATGCAAATTCTTAGTTCTTTCTCGGGAGACTTTCATGAATATGATAATGAACATTATGAACGTTGCTCCACGATGTGTGCTAGAAGGAGAGGGCTGGTGGCCTTAGTGGGGGTTTGTGTGTGTGTGTGGGGGGGGGGGGGGGTAGTAGGAGTGGTCGATATTGCCCCCATCATCTGAGAATTTGAAGAATCTATTTAAAGTCCGTCCGTGCGTGAATGGCATTTCGTTTCCCAAGACCTGTCTGTCAGTCACAGTTTGTAATTTCGAATTTTACTGCCCAGTAATAAATTATGCGTTTTTATTGGATTTTTATGAGGTGGCTTTTTTTTTTATTCGTAATCGAGGGTTCCGCGTATTCGTTTATGCGTAAATAAGCGATCGAAGATGGTGGCACTGCCCGTTTCCAGCGTCAGGGTCTTTTCTGACGGGACTAATTTTGTGTGTAAACAAAATTGCTAAAAAACAATACAATATAATAGTGAGTAGGGCCGGAGAGAGAAATGGTGGGGCCCAGAAACAAAATTCTCGGCCAGGGGTCCCCTCCATCCTCCTTTAGTCTTTGCCTTTTTGGGACGGGGAAGTATCGGAGCCCGCGGCAAAATGTCCCCCTTGTGCTCAAAAAATTATTGAGAAACATAATTCAGTGAAACAGGAGCATACACATGAACGACTAACCCGTACCAGTGTTGCAAACGGTGCATCAAAACAGCGTTTGTTAGCCAGTGTGCGCAAAAATTGGATTGAACAAACTTAGTTCGGTGAAGCGACAGTTTGATTGACGAAACTTAATTCGGTCAAACATGGATGTACACGAGAGTAACCAAACCGTACCAGTGTTACAAACGGCGCATCTATGACGAGCCGTGCGTAGGACGGGCTTCCTCTAGTAAACAATAATAACTTAAAAACTGTAAACCTGATGTTGAAAAAAATTGCTCTTTTCAGGCATTTCGTTGTAACTAACATTCACCTTAAATACAGGCTATACGACTACTACTACTACTAGGCGACTGGCTTACTTGTTGATTGCGTGCCGCTCCCAGGATGCCACGCGAGAAGTTGGGAAATGCGTTCTGATGCGTAGTGCGCGCTTACCGTTTGGGGGAGGGGCGAAGTGCGCGCTTCACGTTGGGGGGGGGGGGGAGGTTTGGAAAGTATACGACGTAGATTTTAGAATATGCTCAGGGGGGAATGTTTACATGCAAATTAAATCCCACAGATAATTATTGCGTTACGTTTTTAAAACCGAAAGCCACTAAACGGTGGATTTTCAGAACGTGATACGTTATTAAATTGCATGAACGCCAATTAGAACACAGATGCGCCAACAAATCCCAAGTATGCTGCAGAGACATCGCTCTAAATCAAAATGACTGAAGATCACAAAGGTACGTCATATCGTTCAAAAACGACTTACGTTTCTACTGCTAAAACTTAAGTTTTTCCACGTTTCTGTTCGAGTGTAGCGATTTGGGAGAGTGGTTGGGAGGAGAGAGACGCTGCTGGCATAGAAGGGTGGAGGGTTGTGGTAGTTGAGGCGTCTCTCATAAACGTTGGGAAGGGGGAATGGAGGTAGACATAATTGGATGTCAACGTTGTATTGTAAGGTCTGTATTGTAGCTAAGTAATTTTTAAAATGTTAGAATTTTGATTGGGCCTGCGGAGAGGCGATGGTAAATCAATACCAACCGACCAACCCAAAAAGAGCCACGTCATTTTAGTGTTATTGTAAAGTAAATTCAACCGGGCTGTGAGCTAGTATAAACAACAACACATGTAGCGAATTCATCCTATCAAACCATCATGTCATCCCGTTAACGGGTGCTGCTGCTAACTGTCTGTCTAAATTTACCTTGGAACTTGAACGACGCCCAGCCGTCCGTCGGTCAACACATCCATCAAGGATGATTACCGTGCAAAGAAATCGCTCATATTCTTTTATGACGTCATAATTTATCATTGATCGCAAGCTGTTGGAGCAGGGTCGGGCTTTAACAGGCTGTTTGTGCTTGGGTCAGCAGGCCAGGACGCCACGGGGTCAGTCTGCTTCGCTAGCGGCCACGTGGGATGAGGGAGAGGGGGGAGTGAAGGAACAGTTGGAGTCACCTCGCCTCGGGCAAGACATCTCTTCTTGCCACCATGGGATAGGAGGGGGGGGGTGGAAGGGAAGGAGAAGAGCCAACATTCCATTTATACTTCAGCCCTCCCCTTCCCATTCTTAGTTTATAAGGTCAATGGCAGACGACGGGAGATGCAATAGCCGACAAGCGAGATGGTCTGTCTACGTCACCAGCGGAAATGCTTTGAATTATACCTATACCTGGGTTTCCGATTGCAAAGGATAGTATAATTAAGTGATGTAAATCCCTAGAGCCAAACAGGTTATGATAGGGATGCTAATAGGAATGTCGAAGGTACATGGAGGTGCTTGCGTCGCTTAACTGAAGTCTTTTAACTTTGTTTGATTTACTGCGTCGGGGGGGGGGGGGGGGTAATCGACACGAAGTGGGGCATCCGACGAACGTCTAACTGGAAATCGTCTAATGGGATAATTGTCTAAAATCTGCCTAAATAAAAAATCAGGAAAAGAATCTAAACGTAATATCGTATAATGGATAATTGTATAATGGATAAACGTCTAACTGGATTAACGTCTAACTGCGGTTTCTGATGTTATATGTATAGCCGCAGCCAGCGCGGTAGCGCGAGCGAAGCAGGGATATTAGACGATTTTCTATTATACGAATTTCCTGTTAGATGATATTCCGTTACACTGTTTTCCGTTATACGTTCTTTCAATTATGCAATTTTCCAGTTAGACGATTATCCCTCGCCCCGACGTCAATTCAGGGATTTTGTTAAATATTGACCCGCGTGTGGAAATGCAATGAAACGTTTATTTTTTAAATAACCAGCCAGAAAGGTAAGATATAAAATGCTTTAAGGTCAGAAATATTTCGGACACTTTCAAAGCAAATTAAAAATCCGGAGTTACTGTAAATCCGGGTCTCACACATGGGACAGCATTTACGAAAATCCCAAAATTAACGTGACTCCGTGTCGATACAATTCTGGTACCCCCTCCCCTTTGGCTTTCCTGTATGGCTCAGTTTTGCCGTGTAAATGTTGAAAAAGCATTCATTTTACTATTTTTTCCCTTACCTCGTGAGAAAGTTTTGCTACATTCACTCTAACCCATGTAACTGTTGCAAAAGCTATTTCGCGCAGGATGCTCGAATATAGTGAGGAGGTATGTCCTTTTAATGCTTTAAGGTCCGAAATCGTGAATAACATAACCAGGTAATTTCTCGATTTGTGAGCTTCAAGCGTTTGAGAGGGTGGGACGTAGCGTTGCCACGGCTGTTAATAGCCGATGGGCCCTATTAGCCTGCCCTCGTGGTTTTTTCTTTCTTAGTGATGAAGGGATTTCATAATTTCTCAAAAGTTCATAGTTGCACTTACTGCCTCTGTCCTGCAATTGCTCTAGGGATATTTGGAAAACTAAACGGTGCAAAATGTTTTGTGAAAAAGTTTATCCAGCTATAATTTAAGAACAGTTTCAGGCGGGCGTGAATGCTGAGAGGTTTTACGTAGTAGCTGACTCGGCTCTCTACAGCGCTTATCTTTATAGCGTACAGTACAGCAATGAGAAGGTGGGACGTGTTTGTTTAGTACCAGACAATAACATGCTCCTTTTATCATAAGCCAACCAGATTTACCTCTGCTCAATGGAGATAGGGACTAGAATTACACGCGGACTCCCGTTTATTGCTTTCGACTTTTCCTGTTGCAAAATGGTGTACCTTCTTGGTAGTAATAAACCTTTACGTCTGTCTACAGTGTGTGATGTTGTACTGGTATCTGCAAGCAACACCACATGTCGAAAACATCATTGGTGGAAACAAGACTTTAGTAAGTGTGAAGAACGGTGAGCATCGCAACTGACCAAATGCCGTATACACGTGATCTTCAGAGTTCTGACTCGCAACCTTCACCAATGTCGGTGGCCACTCGCCTCATGGCGAGGGAAATTAAGCGGTTGGCGACTTGATTTTTAGCCCTACTGGCCATAATGGCGACTGATTAACAAACCCTGATGCTGAAATTGTCGTATCTTGGAAACGTACTAGCTAGAAACAAGCGGTGTGCGTCGTTGTGTGCAGAATTACAATGGCTATCCAGCCAAGCAATTAATATTGTCACTAGACTCTTTACTTGATAGGAGAGTTAGTTTATTGAAAACAATGTTTAAACGCATAGCAAAACACCTCCAAAAGCTTTTTCTACATGGCGAGTAAGTAATAGACAATGGCGAGTGAATTTTAATATCTACTGGCCAAATGGCGAGCGCCACATAATTCACGTTCGTGAAGGTTGGCTCCCAACCGAAGCCGCAGCAGACTAGAAGGACAATTTTGCCAGGTAATTCCGATCACAACTTCCGAGCATCTTTTACATGCTACAGTCGAAACGAGCACGAGGCATCACAGGCCTTTCGCTTCCCGAAAATGCCAGGAATGATAACAACCTTCTCCAGGGTCACCACTCGCCATTTGGCGAATGAATCATAGTCGGCGACTCGCCACTACTTTATTTAGCGCTACTCCCGAAAAAGACGACTAGCACTTGCGGCTGGCTCACAAGGCTCTCGAACCGTATTAGCTAGAGACTACGGGTTTAAACGTTACGCTCAGTTTTACAAGGGCTACACAGTGTTTTTTATTTATTTTTATTTTTTGGTAATGACAGGGTTCCCACCAAAATACTGCATGAAACAATTTCCCTGAGTTTTCCTGGTTTTCCAGAGTAGTTGACGTCAATTTCCAGGCTATTTAGCAAAATTTCAGGATGGAAGTTTTTCCACACATTTTAACCAAAGTTTTACTTCTGTTTACGGGTCACTCAGTGCAAAAGAGTAGCCCGATTTAACGAAATTTTAAAGTGTTAACCACAGGGATACATTTTATTTTACCAAAATGTCTCAACAAAGTATGTTTTGTAAAAACGGTCTTTTCAGTCCTGTTACTCTGGTTTGTAGACATAATCATATAAGAAGTACGTGAAAATAAGTTTAATATACGTATAGGCCTAAAAGTGTGGCTTTGTTTTCCCCTGAGTTTTCCAGGTTTTTTGTGTGAAAAATCGAAGAATTCCTTGATAATTCCCTGAGTTTTAAATGTTGTTTAAATTCCCTGAGTTTTTCAGGTTTTCCAAATAATCCCGGGTCATGGGACCTGGAGAACTTGGAATACCTGAGAAACTCAGAGAATTTAAACTACATTTGAAACGCAGGAATTTTCCGATTTTTCGTAAAAAAAAACTGGAAAACTCAGGGAAAAAACAAAGCCTCAGTTTTAGACCTAGACCTAGACCTAAGTGCATTAAACATATTTTTACATATTTTCACATTAAAGACCGTTTTTACAAAACATATTTCGTTAAGACATTTTTGAAAAATAAAATTTATCTGGGGCTAAAGAAAATTATATTCGTAAATGCATAAATAAGAATGCCTGTATGGCGAGTAGAGAAATGGCGATTTTTTCCCCCCATCAGGCCACCTTGCTCCACGTTCGGAAGTGGGGATAATTAAGAGTCAGTGGATGTCTTGTTAACATAATTGAATAAACTTTTAACGTTTGTACGCTTTCGTTCCTGTCATTTATAATTTACAATTTAATTTTCTATGTCATCTGTTAATTCATGCTGCGTTTCGTCACAGCAGCTCTGTTTAATGACTGTTCTTTCGCCAGATTGCACCCTGGAGTATAATTTGCAGAGTAATAAAGTAGCTGGGTGTGTTTAAATTTACGAAATTACTTTGTGAGTTGCGAAAATGCGTGTGAGTTTGATGAAGTACAAGTTGGTAAATGTCAATTGCCAGTTTACGAACTCGGGTATTCGAAAACATGACAAAATGGTGATCATGACTTGGTGCTTGAAGTTCTTGAAAGCCCTTGGCTCTTTCCATCGGTCTATTTGCCACTGCTTTTTTTTTAAACCTATCACGTGCACGTTTAAAACATGAACAGTTTAGTGTTTAAGAGATGTTGTTGGCAAGTTTAGTGATTAACAAAAATCGCTTTAAATTTTTTTTATTGGGTTTGACCTTGAAAAAGTCCTTGAATTTGCTGTATGTGTTCTTGGGCAAACCCTGAATTGAGCTAGCCTGTCTATACGATCTTTAGTTTACTGCAGATCACTCAGTAAGCTGTTTCCTGGAAAGTAATAATAAAATTCCATGCCTGGAAAAATGCTTGAAAATCTTGAAACATGATATATGTATTATCATCAGTAGAGTGATGAACGGCAAGTAGACCACGTGACTGAAGAACACTGAAAAAATTCAGCCAAGAAAGTAGTCGAGTGTGTAGCTTATAGCCTTACATTATTCTTCCTTTGTTAGGGGAATGAAAAGGTTTGAAATTTGGGCTCTGGCTTTAATTGTATTTAGGTGTGTAATGTTTGGATACAGCAGTAAGATTTCACGTGGACTAAACAGTACAGCGATACTGCAGTATTTTGAAACCTTACAGGAAAGTTTATTTCTGTTCCTTAGCTGTTTTGACTTCAGTTAAGTTAAAAACCCTTAAGCATTAAACAAACTAAACAATGCTAGAAGATGATCATTTATGTCGTGGCTAAACGCATTCCGTGTGACGTATATTTCATAAGGATCGGTCGGTTTCATTTTTTAAACTTCCGTTCCAGTTTCGGATGTCACACCCACAAAACCGCGGTTTCGGTTTCGAATTTTGTGACCATCCACCCCAACCAGATATTTCTAGTTTTTTTTTCTTGTAACAGTAGTATTCTTAGCTTCTGACTCACTCCTGCTTTCGCTTTCAGCAGCGTCATAGACTATGGGTCTAGCTGCGGCAACATTTACCTCTACTATTTTCGTTTTAATTGGCTAGGAGCTTTGCTGTCATTTATACTAGAAAGTATTAGTATTAAAAAAGTATTTAAAAAAAAATAAAACAAATCAATTTCTGATTTTTCGAACACCGTTCGAAAAACCGACACAAAATCCGAATCGGTTTCGATATCCTGTAAAAACCGACAATTTGGTTTCGGTTACCGACCTATCCCTAATTATTTCACACGTGGTGAAATATACGTATTCCTGGGACGGCAGTCGACATAGTACGACAGAATAGCTGGTTAGTCACTACGTCGCACTACGTAACAGACGCCGGTGATTATAGTATAGTTTTATATTCGTACTTCCGACAGTGCTCCGAGAAAAATATGTGCTTGTTTCTGTAAACAATTATTATCGTCGTAGAGTCTGTGTGATGATTTTTATTTTATTGTTTTTTTGGTTTTTTTTTTAAGTGTCTAGAGGACTTAGAGCTTGTTTAAAACTAATTTTATTTAACTTAACCTTCATCTTTGTAGTGTGTTGTAACTGAGACGAGCGTTCGTTCGTTGCCGAGCATTACTCGGCACGGTGCAACAGGCGGATAAACAAGACTTTCTGACTTCACCTTTATACCTCACCAGAACCATGACCCTCGTCCCAAAAGATAAACTCTAGGCCTAGTCTTAACATTTTCTTCAAAGGAAATGCTCTAGGAGTGATATTGAGTTGTAAATTTGGGGTCGGTGAAGCAGTGATAACTCCACTTCAAAGGATTTGAGGGAATGGTACTCAGGCTTTTCGTTGCTGGAGAGGTCGTTTCACGGACTATGCATCCCCGGACTATCGGAAGAAACATGTTTTTTTTCATTCCTTCTATTTTTGGCAAGAGTGATTGCAAAAAAAAAAATAACAGTTCCGATTGCAAACACACACTGAGTTTCATTCTTCGTATATTTCGGCAGGGAGTTTGCGGCAGTTCTGAGAGTGGGGAAGGAGGCTTCAGGATGCTTATTGTTACCATGCGAAGCATGCCCTCTCCCCACAGTTCTGATTGAGCACACCGGAGTTTCATTTTTCGTGTATTCCGGCAAGGAGTTTACGCCAATTCTGAGTAGAGAGAGTGGCTTCAGGATATTATGGTTACCACGCGAAGCACGCTTCCCCCTCTCCCACCTCCCCACAGTTCAGATTGTGCACACCGGAGTCGGAGTGTCAATCTTCTTATATTCCGGCAGGAAGTTTATGGTAATTCTGAGTGGAGGGGTAGACTTCAGGATGTTATCGTCACCACGCGAAGCACGCATTTCCCCCTTTCGACCCACATTTCTGATTGCGTACACCAGACTTATCATTCTTCGTACATTCGGCCGCTTTGCTTGCTTTAGGACTTTGAACATTCCCCCAACTGTTCTGATCGCGTGCTCCCAGAGGAACACGATGTACGGTTCGTTCTGGTAGCGTGCATATTGGGGAATGAAAAGTCATACCTTGGTGTCAATTATATCTATAGCCTACATCAAGTAAACGGCAAACCAATTCCGTTTCTAGCCACATTCCATTAAAAATCAATTCGTATCACTCCCAATTCAAATTCTTGACATGGTTCAGACAATAACTAGAAAACCTGGAAATCTCTGGGAAATTGAAAATAGAGCCAAAATCTCAGGGAAACTTCAGGAAAAACAACAAATATGTTTTAATCAGGAAAAAGACAGGGAAATTTGAAAAAAAAAATGCCTCTGTGTCTGATCTGCAAGTTCCATTGAATTAGCATATCAATCTTAGGCTATAGTAGCAAATATTTTAATTTGTTCGTTAAATGCTCAAGTATTTTAGATATTTCTTCAATAAACAAAATCTTAGGATAGTAGTCTACCAATATCTATGATGAAAATGTATTTAGTCCTGTCTGGACTGGTCTCTATAAACAGCTTATTTTCAGGGATGTTGGATTATTTTCGTGCAAATATTAATAAAAACATTACCTACTGCCTGTTTCCCTAACTAAACATCTGTAAATTGCCATCGGATGCGCCGGATACCACCTGTAAATTCCCATCAGATGCGCCGGATATCACCTGTAAATTCCCATCGGATGCACCTGGAAATGTCAGGGAAATTGAGAATTAAAAAATTGTCTGAACCCTGTTTGAGTCACATTATTTTCAACCACGTCTTTGACATGCTTCAATGCAATTCAATTCATTGCCGTATTCTTATATTTATTCTTTGAAATCCATTCCAATCAATTACTATTTTTTATTTTTCGCCTGACGGACCAATTCCAATTTTGTTAGACTTCCGGTTGTGCGGGGTTAAGATTATAGTGATGGCCAAGTAAGCTCCTTGGTGAATACTTGTAATTCGTCAGCATCGTCCTTCTTTGTTGGTTGGTGTGACATACCGTCATTCTACTTCCGTGTCTCGTTCTAAAAACCACATTATCATCTATCACACTTGATTTCCGTCTTTTTGGCCGTGAAATTAGGGAGGAAGGGGAAGTTTAAGGTCATTTGTTTACCCAACCGTCCCTAAATTCGAGCTTAACAACATCATTAAGTTGGACATAACCTTTAAAAGAATTTACCAGTCTCTGGCTTATGCGCTACAGTGCCTTTTCGTCCCAACACGTGTCTTTTTCTATGGAATGCTTGTGTACTTTTTTTTAGCCTTTGTAAGATATTTTTTGTAATTGTTTTTGTGCCCATAGTTACTATAGCGTGTAATGGTACACGTTATTTTAAGGAATCACAGAAAATGTATTAACATCGCCCAACAAGTAAACAAGTTTGGTTATTGACTGGATCATGTAGTGCGCGATTACTACATCGCACGTTATTTATTACTACATCACACGTAATAATTTCTTTTGAGCCTTAGTCAGTGAAGCAATTTAATGATTGTATGGCTGAACCGGCTCAATTTTGAACATTACTAGACTTTTTAGAGAAGAAGAAATATCTGGTAAAGGGAGGTGCCAACCCGGGGATTCGATCCGAATTGGCCAGAATTGCTCCCATAGCAGCTGAAGGAGCATGGTAGCCTCTCACACTACCCTGGCCGGCAGTCCTGGCGGGGACTTTGCCAAGATCCCCTTTCCAGGAGTTCGACCAGATCCACAAACCTCCAGCAACCAGGCTGAGCTCTCTCACCGCTCAGCCACAATGACCATATTAGAAAGGTAGTTGCAAGAGATGGCCCTCCAAAACAAATCTTTGGAAAATAGCTAAAATGGTTAAAAAAAAAAAAAAAAAAAAGCCAACGGCAGTGGCTGCAAACACTAATAAAAGTTAAGAAAAAAAAAAAGCAGCCCACTCAAAGACAATTGCTAGAATGGTCGAAAAAACCGAGGCAGTGGTTGAGAAAACAACAGTAAAAGTTTAGAAGAATAGCACAGCGGCATCCTCCAAGACCAGCATTATCAAGAAGGTTTCATTTTTTGTGTGGGGGCGGGGGAGGAGGCCTAGGGCGTGTGCGGAAAAAAAACAGCTACTGGAGAAAGAGCCTGGTAAAAAACAACCGAATAAAAAAAGCTGTGGAAAAAAGCCTAATTGTTAATTTTGTCGACTTTTTTTTCATGGCGTTGTATTTATTATAGGTTAGGTCAGTTGCCTTGGTTCGAATTTCACCAGGAAATTTATTTTTCTCCTTTGTTTTTTTTTTCCTTCAGCTGTTTTTTCCTGCTTTTTTCCCCCACAGCTCTTTTTTTTCATGGATTCGCAGGCAGTAAAAAATGAATACGACAGATTTGTACGTACAGTGTTTAGGTTACTATCTACAATTGTGATTACTGAAACAATACAGACAACAAATTTACGCTTGCTGGAAAAAAAAAAAGCTATCAGTGAATTGGGTACGACAATTTCCGTCACCTTGCCAGAGAAGTGCCAAATTTTCGTCACTATAAACATGCGCCATGGCTGTTTGCTGTGACATGTATATCACGTGACTGGGCTAGTCCGATCAGACGGCCAAACAGCCGTTGTTCTCGTTCGTCATTGGCTAACTCATGGTGACGTCACGGCAAACAGCCATTGCGCATGGTTTAAATGTGAGTGGCGACTGACATGACGTTTGACTTGTCTAATTATTTTCCTTTTTCTTCTTTTCTTTTTAGGTAAGTTCAGTTGACCGGTATATATGGTGCATCTCTCGTAATTCTGTAAGTAAATTTATTTACTAAATTAAAAATTGGTATCGATCATTAAGACATGCTGTTCCCACTTATATTAGGAACATGCGATGATAAAATTTTATGTTTCTGCCATATTACAGTTCCCGAATTGCATGCACAGTGTCGTAAAAGCAGCAGGCTGGAGCAGCACATCTATTGTTGTGTTTGTCCATTTACTTTTGAGCGGTACTGTACCAGATCACATAACATCGTTTTTTTTTCACCAGCATAACCTCCTGAGACCCGTGTATGGCTTATGTGTCCCCAACAAGGGACAATGCGGGATGGCCAAAAAAATAACAATAATTTTTATTGTTTTAAAAATAACAGTCTATGTTATGTTTTACATGCCAGATGGTAAAGTTATATTAATATCACATTTAAGCGTATGAATTCATTTTGTTTTAAACACATTTAACCTATTTAATGATTCCACCCCCCCCCCCCGCCCACCGTTATTTACTAAAAACAGTTCGGTGATCTACATTAGAAATATAGTAGGCCTAAGTTAGCCCTTGTTTTACTAATATTCACGCATCACAGCTTTAGTTCCATGGTACGATATTTAATTCATGCGTTATTAATTTTAATTTATGATAATTAGGAACGGTAGAATGATTGCGGCAAGGGCGCATTAACGCAACCACTCGCTTTCGCCTTCTCCGAGCTAGAAGGTAGAAATCATCAAACAATTCCAACATGGCGGCGGTTTGAGCTCTGCCGGCTCGAAACGAAAACAATCAATAATGCGAGGTCAAAACCGGCGTGGCCATTGTTTTCTCAGGAGGAATTAATTCTTTGTCGATATATTGTCACCGATCATAAGACTGCAAAAGCATTTACTCAAACGATGTCGGGTTTAGCTAAACCACGTAGCGTTGTTACCACGGCAGCGACAAATCTGCCATCGCGATTAAATTTTAGCTGCGAGAATGCAACGACTCGCCTTTGCATTTTAGCAGCTAGAAGCTAGGAATCATCTGAAATTCCAATAGGGCGCTGGTTTCAGCTCTGCCATCAGCTCGCAACGAAACGGGTCAATACTTGAGTTGAGAAGCGACTGGGGAATGTTTTCGTCAGGAGGAATTTATTAATCTTATTGTCATTGATTATAAAACTGCAAGCATTTACTCAAACGATGTCGGATGTAGCTAATCCAGATAGCGTTGTTACCATAACAACGACACCTCTGCCACCGCGATTAAATTCTAGCTGCGAGAATGCAAAGGCGAGTCGTTGCATAAACGTGCCCTAACACTATTGAACGAGTTGTGTATTGCTGTAATAAACTAGATAGAAGCATGAAGGCCGGGTATAGCGGAAAAAATTGGAAAGCCAGTACAAAGTGCACATAAATTAACAATTTGCGACGTTTTTGTAGCAATCCCTGTTTCGTTATCAAGCAGCAAAGGGGGTATAAGAAGCCAAAATCAAATTAACCGTTTAAAATCCGCAAAAACGGAATTTCACGTGCTTTGTGTTTTCCCGTTTTTGTGGATTTTAAGGTGTCATCTTGACTTTGGCTTCATAGACGTACACTGTAAAAACTAAGTATCTTAAAATTCGTAAGATGCATCTGAAATTCAGTTGTTTGGTTGATGAGCCTCCTGAAAATCGTAAAAACCATCTTAATTTAAGATGTAATGAATCTGTGCTTTGAAGATTTAAGACACCACCAGTGTAAGATGAGTCCTAATTTCAGACGTGTTTCATTTAAGATGCCATTAAACGTAAGATGCATCTTATTATCAGTTGGAAGACACGCGAAATAAATATTTTAAGATGTTCAGCTGTTTAAGACGCCATAGTTTTCAGTTGCCAAATTCATGCAGTGTATAAGATGGCAGCAATTTCAGATGTCCACACTGTAAGATGGTTTATTTTTAAGTTGGAAAAGAGAGAAAATTGGAAAATTGTAAGATGGCATTTTATTTTAAGTGGCGTAACCGGTATAGATATAGACGGCAATATTTGTGAAACTAGCAAAGATGCCACAGTTTTAAGACGGCACCATTAAATCAGAAACGAAGTGAAGTTGCCAACATTTTCAGGCGGCAGTTTACTGAGTTGGAAAATAAATGATTGTATTGTTTTAGATGGATAAAATATTTTTGGTCAACACAACGCAAAAAATTATTTGGACCACATGAAATATTTCAATTAAAACTCCACTTATTGTTATTAAATGTGAACAGTTATTTAAAAAAAAACTTATTTTATATACTTCTCTTTTCAATACTTATTCCGAAAATAGCACTCAGTGGAGGCAAGTAAAGAACCAACCATATTCAATAACACAATAAAGATGCATAATTACTTACACATTAATTATAATAAATACAGAGCTTTGACAAAAAAAAATACCCATCTCCTTACCTCCCCCCCCCCCCCCCCTCCTTCCCCTTCCCTTTTTTCCACCCGACTTATACCAACCTCATCCCTCTGGTTCATTTTCATACAGATGATGTTGAAAAGAATACCTTCAACGTCGTCGTAAAGATGCCAGATTTGAACAGCTAATATTATAAACAAATGAAAATAAGATGGTTGAATTTAATCGACGTCATTGTAATGAGATGCCAGCATTATAAGATGCCAGATATGTAAGATGCCCACCAAAACATCTGCCTTTAAGATGCCAAACTGCTAAGATGGCGCAAACATCTTAAAAGCAAATGGCAAAACGCTCTGAAACGTTACTTCTAATTTATTCTACTTCTAGTGAAAACAATTATTGTGCTAATCCTAAGTGAACTGTAGTCACCTTCTTAAAAAATCAAATGGTCTTATTCTACACACACAGCGTTAGGGTATCCACAGCGTATGATACCCTAAACGAATGCTAAGACATCTACACAGTTAACGAAAGTAGCAAACGATTCTGACTTCCATAACGATGTAGACGCTGCGTTAGGCCGGGGTGGCTAACTAACATGATTCCACATTCACTTTGAACTTGTCCTTAACACGAAGTTGATCTACAGTGGTCTACAGCCAAGTTATAAGGACATCTATAGAAGTTATAAGATGTCTTCTGATTGAGACGTCCTATTTACAAGGTGCTTAGCAGCAAAAACGCCTAGGCTGTCTGATTTGAACAGCTAATATTATAAACAAATGAAATAAGATGGTTGAGTTGATAGACGTCATCGTAATGAGATGTCTGCATTATTAGATGCCAGATATGTAAGATGCCTGCATTATTAGATGCCAGATATGTAAGATGCCTGCATTATAAGATGCCAGATATGTAAGATGCCTACCAAAGCATCTGCCTTTAAGATATCAAACTGCTAAGATGGCAAAAACATCTTAAAAACGGATGCAAAATTTTAAGATGCCAAAGCATCTTACTTTAAGACGTCAATACCGTCTTACTGTAAGATGCCAACAACGTCTTAAAAACGGATGCAAATTTTACATCTTAGTTTAATATGATTATTTTTTGCAGTGCATCGGTGGTTGCTTGATAACGAAACGAGCATTGGTTCGAAACGTCGCAAATGGTGTATTTTACATGTATTGCAATAAAACTGCAGTGTTTATTGGATGGTTGAGGTCTTTTGGTTTCAATGCTCGGTTTACTAGAACAAATTAATTGTTTAGTTTGTTCCACATTTATGTTGGCAGCAAACTGACTGTATGACACCACGTTTCATGCCACTATAAGAGTGCAAAATACATGTAAATAACTCACTCGTACACTCTAACAGTAGCTGTGTTAAGTCCACAAGTGTGATATCCACATGTTTTTGCACTCATAGTGCGAGGAAACGTGGCATCATACAGTCAGTTTCCTGCAAACATAATGTGGAACAAACTATAGGCGGGGTACGATTGGTAAAAAAAAGTTGTTTCCTGATAAAAACAAGGCCCACAATTATTGACACAAATCAAGCAGCATTTTAATTTATAGCATGAGCATCTACGCGTTGTTCACCTAAAAACAATACTAGCAGGGCTGCCACCAATGTGAAAAATGTGAAAAAATGTGAACTTTCTGGCCTATCCACAATAAAAGTGTGACAAAAATGAGAAAAATGTGAAAAGATGAGAAATTGTGAAAAAATATGAATTTTTTTGATTTTAGTGAAAAAATTGCCATGTGCCACGAATAATAAATAACTCCATTTCCGCATTCAGGTTATTCTGTTAAGTTTTCAACAGTCTGCCGAGAGATGGCGATAGGATCCTGCTTCAACGCCACAAAGGATGTTCTTTTCTTAAACCCAGAAGGCAATGCGCCCCATAATGCTTCAATGCTCTGTTTAAAGAAATAAAATTAAAAATTACAGTCTTTGCTGTGAAAATTGTGAAAAGTTGGGGAAGCCAAGATGCGAAAATGTGAAAATTCTAATAAAACGTGCGCGAAAAATGGTGAAAAAAAATTAAAGTGTGTGAAGTGAAATTTTGTGAAAAACTGTTGCACCCCGGTGGAAGCCCTGTACCAGAGTAAATACACATTCCGAGAATGCAATACATGAATTAAAAACAATGAATGCTTACAAAAATGATGATAAAAACATTAATATATGAGGAGATCAGAGAGAGTTTACCTGCATCAGTCAGCCATGTTAGAATGACGTAAAAGGCCCCATCATTCTAAGTTAGAGGAAGATTTTTGAACAGGTAACCCAGTTTTCCATATTTGTGAAGGTCTTGATAGAATCCGTAACCCTACATTTATTTAGTGCTGCTCAGTTTGTTACTTAAAGGTTTGTCTCACTCTTAGCCAGAAAGCGAGAGGACAATTTTGCTAGGTAATTCCAAACAGAATTTTCTTCACATCGTTTACATACTACAATTTCAGTTTACTACTGTATTGGAAGCGTCAACGATCACATAAAAACGGAGGTCTGTACCTACATGCGGTTTTTTTTAAAGAGAAACTAGTTATTTAGTACTGTGTGTTTAGATGACTTTTTTCTAGTATTACTTAACACAAAATAAAGCAATTGGATAGCACATTTTAAGCAATTTTAAGAAAATTCGAATAATTTAATTTGGTGGTAATATTACTAAGTACTATGGGGCCGTCCAATCGACCATAATTATATTACATCAGACTCTGGGGAGGTGGGTGGTTAGTTGATTTATTGTGATAAAATTTGTGACGACACAGGGGTTGGGGGGGGGGGGGGGTTGTTTTCAAATGGACGTCACAATGTTGCATCACATTTTGGTGTTCACATTACCTTAATTTTTTGGCGTATTATTTAGGAAAACAATAGTTCATATGCAATTCCATTTATACACCGCGAAAAACTCAAAAGCCCCATGGACCCAAAAACCTATGAACGCTCAAGATATTTGAAGAATATATAATAAATTTAAGTATAAGCAAATGTAAAGTACTATGAAATATTACATGTGGGAGGGGGGGGGGGTGATTGCAGAATTGTGACGTCATTTTTGTGACAACGGAGTGGGGGTGGGGTGGATTTTGAAATAGGCCGAAAAGCGTTACGTAATATATGGACGGCCCCTATAGCATATTCTACAAGTTGCTTTCAGGGAATTCTTGACGCAAAGGTGAATGTGCTGCTGCCAACTTCCAAAAGTGTCTTACAAAACAGTTAAATGTCATAAGTAAGTAAATAAGTCATATATGTTAGCATACAATTCGTCTTTATTTTGAAAATAAAAGATTAGTATGTTTTTTCCTCTGCTAGTCGCGATGCCTAAAGCGCTGTATGTCATGCAGTAGTGATTGTGATGAAGCGACCTTTAATTAAACGTACAATCATTTTTTTGTCTATACAATTGCGTATCGAAATATCACTTTAAATTGGTGTCAAGATACAGAATGTCAGGATGGCCGAGCGGTCTAAGGCGCTGCGTTCAGGTCGCAGTCCAGTCTTCTGGGCGTGGGTTCGAATCCCACTTCTGACACTTTTTTTTTTTTTTTTTTGCACAGTGCTTATAAGTAAAACAGTTATTTGTATTATATTCTTTCTTTTTTCTTCCATGGCTGTAACTTTTTTTTTTCATCATCCAGAAATCATTGATTGCAAGAAAGACGTTTAAAGCAGTCATAAATAAGAGTGATTAAAAAAAATACTGCGCGCATATAGTGGTAGGTCAAAAGTATTACGTTGAAGAGAGGCACTGGTAACTATAAGAAGTCCCGTGAAAACAACTGTGGAAGTTCTCAGTTGTCGTCGAGCCGTTTGATTCCCTCCTCCTACCTCCCATGCACATAGTAAAAGAAACAGAATTAGCAATGAACTATTAGAAACAAACAAAGAGCACAACGGATCCAACATTGTTAACGGTGAACTATGACGAAAATATTCGGTTATCATGAGTCTGCATCTTGGAGCTCAAGCTAAAAGGTGGCACATTTCGCCATGAGCGCCAACAGAAACACGAGTGGCACACACTCACACTGTTTTTGTCGCTGTGTCTTAAAAAATAATGGATAAATGGAGACCATGTAGAAGTGCATTCGGTGCGAAAACACGTGCCAAATACTAATATCGTCTGTCAGTGTGGTACGTCGGAAGGCGCGTGGGCCAGACCATAGGCAGTAAAATATCTGGCCTGACTTAAAGCAATTTTTTTTTGGGGGGGGGTAGACATTATGGTAATATCTACACCCCCCCCCCCCAACAATCGCATTAAGTCAGGCTGGAGGGGCAAGCGATGATCGTCTAACTGCATGGAACACGCATAATTGGAAGACTGTATACAGTATAGCAAAATAACGGAAAATCGTCCAACACGAAATTCGTATAGTGGAAAATCGTCTTAACTTCACTGCCTCGCTTGTGCTGCTGCGCTCGCTGCATTTATACATATGTAACATCAGGAACCGCTGTCATGTTATTGTACTTTTAGACGATTGTCCATTGCACGATTATCCATTATACGACATTACGAATAGATGATTTTCCAGATTTTTTTATTTAGGCAGGTATACAATTACCCCCTTAAACGTTTTTTTTTTTCAGTTAGACTTTTCGTCTGACGCCCCCGCGGAGCGACATTGCCAATGAGGTACAACCAGTCAATGAGGTACAACCAGTCGTTTAAATACGTTTTCTAGGGATTAAGCTATTGAAAACTAGTGGCAGTTTAAAAATAATAATTTTCATTTTACCTATAGCCAAGCTACGTGACAAATTTTTAATAGGTTCAAAACCAATTTTGCAGCATTTTTAGGTCACCTTCATTCGGACACAGTTAAACCGTTCGTGTAGCCGGAAAGTGTTTCAAGGAAAAGCTTGGCAGCATACTTAGCATTCTTTTGGGCTGTAACTAGCGCCCTCGAGTGACAGAAAGTGGCAACAGGACAAACAACGAATCAGCGGCTTTTTTGGTGGCCATTTTGTACAACCCAGTCTCGTATGCTGTTTTTCATCCAAGATCCGGCCTGAAATGCAGTACAGTCATGGGTAGACTTAGTTGGTTACAGTGGGATGTGCGTGTTTACTTCTTAACATTTGGTTTACTCATTGCGGTATATAAACAAAGCAAAAAACAGATTTATTTGCAGCTACCTGCAGGTGCAAATGGCGACGGCCGGAAGCCCCCTTTAACTTGACTTCGTGCCTCATGCGTAACGGCTGACATGCAGCGTTGACGTCACATGCACAAGGAGACAACACATGTGAGTAGGCCATGCACTTCACGTTTCGATGGGCGAGGACGGTACAGGTGTAGGTAGGTGAGGTGGCCATGAAAGTTCCAAGGTTAGAATGGAGTAATGGCGTCAGTGCTGGAGCTACCCAGATCGGCCGGCTGGCCCCGTAGCTAAAGTCACGGTCTGGTAATGTCCGGTATGCCGTGAAGATGAAAGCGAATGAACTGTAGCGGACTCGTCGACTCGAATCGTCAGACCAAGGCACGATTTTTGGCGCCAGAGGGCGTGAAAGCATTTTTGGCGGCCTTGAAAAAAGGCGAGCGAGGCGAATCGGCTCCTCTGCCAAGATGGCGGATGGATCATTAGAGCATTTGCGCCATCTAGCTTTAACTAAATACATTTTTTAAAAAGTAATGTAGGTAGGAGATATAGGACACACAGACACCGGATATTTAGGCACTGGACAGCAGGCACCAGGTTTGAAAAAAAAATTTTTTTGTTTAATTGTGCTGGATTGCCCTCAGTTCTGTATCGTTTGTGCTAAAAATCTGGAACTTTTATTTGGGACTGTTGGGAGAGTGGAAAATTTCGAACTTTTTCGTATTTTGGGGTTAATTCATGTTCCAAATTATGCTGACTTGCTCGCGCTACTACGCTCGCTGCAGCGAACACATAACACCAGGGATGGTAGTACAATATAGACGCCTACAAATCTTTAGCAGATTTGAACGCTGCGTACATTTTATGGCAAATTTTCTTCCTTCCCCCCTGGCCCCGCCCCCCCCCCAGTTTGATGGCAATCCACCCCAATTAGTAAAACGTTTTTAAAAACATATTGCCTGTTTGTACCATGGGTGCCTATGTGTTCAGTGCCTACTTATCCGGCCCCTATGTGCCCGCATACCGTAGGCAGGAGTATATAAAGTTCCGCAGAAACGAGGAGTAACAAATTCCGATTGATGACTCAGTGTTTGCTTGTTCACGTGATTACCTTGATCGTAAAAGTATGTTGGATACAAAATTCGACCGGTACCGAAATTCGGAACCATGCACCATCCATCAGAGGAGTCCCTTTACATGTACGCAGCAGCCGATTTGCTGTTGACTCTGCCGTCTTGAAATAAAAGCGAAGCTTTCTAAAAATTCGTTATAACTTGGATGCATTTTTTGTTGACGAGTGAGCCTCAGTTACCGTCTGTTTCACTGTTAAAGTGTTTGTCACTCTTCGTCCCTGCAGAACTTTTTTTTGTTCTCCTGTACGAGCTTCTCTTCCCAAACCAAAACTTTTTGATGATTCCTGCAAAGCCTTTTGGCCCTTTGAAGTCGTGATGTCAAAAGGCACGTCACGCCGTTAAACTATAATTGTTTTTTCCCCCAAAATTTCAGCTTACTGCACCGTATGGAAAAGTTTACTTTCATGAAATTAGATGGTTACTAGCAAACTAGCTAGGTAGTAAGGAAAATTTCAACGTTATCCGTATCTTTTTTTCGTAATGAAAACGTTAAGCTGTGTCACTGTTGTGACTTTTATGTAGTCAGGTGGCAAATCTCTCGATCAAACGAAGTTTCAGCCTTTTCTGTAGAATTGTTTATTATTTTTTATCGATGCCTGAAAACAGCCAAACTGCTTTAGCTGTAAAAGACCCAAGTCTCTAGGGGTCGCCATGCTCATACATATTTTATCTGGACAGGACGGATGTTAATTTGTCGTGGAGTGGTGTAACCTCCTTTTCGAGACTTCCTTCCGCCTTAAAAAGTTCTAGAGATGTTCAGTATAGTTTCAGCTGATTCAAGCGCCAGGAAATTCTAGGAGAAAGAAAATTACGAAATGGCAAGAGTGAGGTTTCATTCGCCCAGGCCATTATCCATCTGCTTGACAAATGGGTAAACCAAACTTCGGGTTATAGGTCTGGATCTTGCAAAAAAAAAAAATGCCCTTGAAATATTAATCATTGCCTGACGAACCGACTCCTACAAGGACCTCAATAAAATAAAGCTTTTAATTTTCGACATTACAATGTTTGGATTTTTTGTATCTGAGTTGTGAACTACACTCAAAGATACACATTTTTATTTGCGGCGACAATTTTTTTTCTTGTGGAAGTTTGCTCATTAGAGAACATTTGTAGCAATTCACTTATTCCCCGAAAATTAACCAAATTGAAAAATAACCCCTTGAAATTGTTGACTTTTCTTCTGTTGAACCATTTTACACTATAAGATTCCATCAACTACCTCAAAATTTTTAGTAAAACGTTTATAAGGGCAGATAGTTATGGTGTGTAACCATTGAACATAGGTTTAAAAACGTGTAAAAAATTCAAAATTTCCTGGGTAACTGTAAGTCACAGATCTCGTAAACGCTATTCTTTCGCGTCACTTTCATAAGTCGGTTAAATCACTCCTTCCTAAACCGGAAGTGGAGCTTTGGTGTTCTCGTCCGGCAGGCCTTCCTTCTTTTCAATCTTGTCTTGTTTCATACCGGAAGTCGCGTTGCTGCGGTGCGGAAACGCCGCCATTGCTATCTCTTAGAACAAACTTCCGGTCACGTCGGTGGCGATTTTAGCTGCCGTAAGCTACGCATGCGCCTCCTGTTGCCTTATCGTGTTGTAATAGATTTATCTGCCTTGCTGCGTGTTCGCTGATTACAACATTACCGGCCATTGTTGTAAGTTATTGGGCGGCAACGGTAGTTGTCTTCGTGTTAAGTAGCTTTTAAAGAGATTTGGTTCTGGCATTTCGAAAGACTTTGATAAGACCATCCTTTGTTGTCAAATCTTATTACAATGGGTTTCAAGGCGTTGCTTGTTTAACATCATGGTTGAGAGTGGGGGGGGGGGGGGCTGACTTGGGTGATTTTTCAGAGGATTCGTAAAATAATATTAAAGTACAATAAAATGAGTGGAAGAGAAATGAAACTTCAACGGGTGTTTCTTTACGTTTTACCTAGTTGGATAAAATTCCAGAATCGTGGATTTTCCACAAACAAAATATGCTTCTTTTGACTTTGAAGTTCATATCAATAGCTCGTAAAAGATCCTAGGTATTGCCTAGCAAAATTGTCGCTTTCCTTCCCGAGATAACCTTAGCAGTTGAGTTGAAAGTATATTAATTTTACCAATTATTTTTCACATCATGTAGCTGTCTCACAGGAGTCACTGTTTTTTGTCATCAATCACGTTAATTAAAGGTACATGGCTCAACACCTGCCCGCGCCAAGTTTCGCAACAAACATCACATCAATTTAATTGTTAAGGACATAATAAACCATTGTAGCGCGACTCCATAGTTATAAAAAAGGTGCACCGTTTACAAATAAAAATGGTGCCGTAAAAAAAGGGTTAGATGATACAAGTTCCACTTTACTTAATAAAATTTACACGAATAAAAATTAATGATTTTTAATTGAAATAAGCAAATGTGCAATTGAGAAAATTGTGCCTGTTTAAGTGTTGTTGTGCTTTAACAATAATTTAATGCACGGTGGTGACGTCACGCTAACACATCCCAACGCTACAAGTGTAGCCGTTATATACGGTTAATCTGAAAACCCACACACATCATCTTGGGTTAATTTTGATAACCCACACTTTTTTGATAATCTAACATTTTTTCGGGGTCTACCCAAACCCTGCTCCAACATCTGTGACATATAATGACCGACTTTGCAAAACCACCGTACACAACACAAATTCGACCAGCCCACCTTCATTGCAACCAACAAAAACAGGCACAGCAAATATCGCCGTTAAACCGCCTATAGCTCACACAGGATCTAGACACACGCTAGTGTGTCGTGCCAAGTTAGGCAACAAACATCACATCAATTCAGTTGTAGAGGTTGTAAACCATTGTAGCGCGACGCCATAGCGTCAGTGTCTTATATCCTGAAGCATAGTTGGGCACATTTCAGGTACTTGGGGAAAAATAATAATGCGGTACAAAAGCTTAAATTGTGTTGAAATCGAGAGCAATGACCCACCTGACAAAAATTAACACGTGTAGGAATGCCAGCTAAGCTGCGTTCAATGCAAAATCTGACCCTCAATAACGTTGAAAATGTGTTACTACCTAGCTAGCTAAGTCTGCTCACCCCCATGTTAAATCCCATAAGGTGATTATTCATCGCTATCGAGATAACGGGAAGGCTTCCAGCCATGAAATTGAACGAATGGGTGCAGTACAATACGAACTGCGTACCTTTTATGGTTTGGAGCAATGAGAACGTGTATACTGACGTGCGTGCCTAGACACACACTAGTGCATCACGATAAATCTAAACAATGTTGCAAAGAAATTGTATTCACGTCCAATTCACGAAAAATAAACCAATTGTAAAAACAAAGCCAAAAACTGGTAAGAGAGGACACCAAGTTGTGTGGTTCCACCCTTCAAAGGAGTGATATCAACACACCAAAACTAACTAAATAAAACAAATTACAACAAAATTAAAACCAAACCAAAAACCTATGAAGAGGTGACTAAGTTGGGAATGGTTCGGCCTATAGGTAAAAGGTAGTAGCAAATTGTTGAAAACCAATTTCTTGTTGACGTGACACTTTATTACACATCTGCACGTTAGTGGAGTTGAGTCAATACACAATTAAAAAAAAAGGAGTGATATCAAATCAAAAACCAAAACTGGTAAAAGGGGCCGCCAAGTTCCGAATGGTTCGGCCCTTCAAAGGAGTGATATCAACACACCAAAACATTCGCTAACTTAATCGCACCGAATAATACTTTGGACGGTAAAAATGAAAACTTGAACATTGTTACCGAAAGTAGCAATTTACCAGTTTTCATTTAACCGTCGAACTATTAGTCGGTGCGATTAACTTGGCAAATGTTTTGGTGTGA
>JAHWFP010259392.1:39944-73937 GCA_023313725.1 Lithobius niger | reverse complement strand
GGAGAGAGCTACGAAATGCATAATAATATTATTACCTCCCACAATGACGCCATACTTGGCTGATACAAATAAGATTTCCATAATTTAAACACCGCCGGGAGTAAAATAAAAGGGTTTAAATGCGTGCACCCACTGTAAACACTGCCGAGTAAACAAATTTCAAAAATCTGAAGATTCTTTATACGCTTTTGCAATGAAAAAAGCCAAAAACTTAAGAGCATAAATTGGCACAACCACACAACGTTGTGCTCAAAGCGATAATGAGGTATTATGGACGCTCACCTTGTATTGTAGGATACAGAGTGGCGCCCCTGGCGGGAGCTATATGGTACTAGTGTTGTTGATTATTTTGAGCAATGAAAGCATAAAATAGCGATTTTAGCACATATTACTGAAGGTAAGTATTTTAGGATAGTAAAAACTTATTTTAAGCAGTGTTAAAATGTCGTTTTTTACTTATTTTAAACATGCGCAGCTAATGCGATCGGACAAGTGAGCCTGTTTATTTTTTGATAGCTTGTCAATCCGTGGCTCGATCGAGGATAATGCAACGCGTAGTCGAGAACAAGTATCCAGTTTATTTCTATATTTTGTCTTAAAGGCACATAAATCCTTCCGGTACGGATTGCGACCCGTTGAAAATAACACTTGTAACATTTACACAGGTTAGAGTTAATGTCGCAAAAATCATCTCGCACAAAAGAAAAAAACAAGAAAATGACTGTGATGGCAACATTTACATACGTTTGAACTAATGTCGCAAAACTGAGTCTTACAGGAAAGCCAACAGGGATGCATGTGCCTTTAATGACACTCACGGCTGAGAAGCCAGTCTCGCATAGGTAGGTCGATGGAAATGGAGAAGAGTTTTTATGGCAATGTCAGAAAGATCAGGGTATTCTGCTTTCACTTTTATGTAGAAAGAAGCTGATGATGCTGTGTCAAAAATTATCTTCACTCCTTCTATGACTATGGCTTGTTAACTGGCCTCAGCTTTATAATTTATCGTAATTACATGTGAGATTACAACAAATTATAAACAAACAAACATTAAATTTGTTTGTTTAAAATCAACCAGTAAAGAAATTTCGGTCGTTTTCGCCACCATGAATTTAATTTGTTGGTGGTGTTATTCTGTTGCTATATTATTCTGTATCGGGGCGTGCGGCATTTAACCAGAGATCCTGTACAAATAAATTCAAATTCGTCTTGTCGCTTACTAACCACTGGACTCTCTTTTAGACACCAACACATAGAGCCTGGAGCGCACAAACGATAAGCTTGCACGAGCGGCAGTATGTTCGGGGAGAAGCGTATGTTGCTATTCCTAATTGCAGCGAGTTACGTTACCGATTGTAGTTTTTGGCGGTATTGTTTCTACAACAGTGGCGTGTACAGAATACAGTCGGCCCCTGTGCAAGGGGAACATAAATTATGGTGCAGGCTAGAGGAGGGGGATCTGGGGGGTCCCCTCAGAAGTTCATAAGTTGAGCAATTTTTTGAAAGTCCACATTAAAATGACGCAAAATGCTTAACTTTGGACCCAATATATACAGCAATGCTTTTAAGATTTCGCATTTAAGTTTGCTTGCAATTGATCGGTGGGCCGGGGCCCCCGACGGAGGTGGGCCCCTGGCACCTGCCAGTCTGACTCTATGGTGTACACGCCACAGTTCTACAACAATAGCATTACTTTCTCATTGCTTAAATAAGAAGGATGGGTGTTTACCCAAATGTAAGAACAACTAAAGCTTTGATGAAAATTGTAGTAGTGGGCGTTTGTTCATCTAAGCGTTTACGGTCAATTATTTTTTTTATTTTGTCCAGGTGGCCGCGGACCGGCGCTCGACTGCTCGGGAACCGGCGCCGGTCTGCGGACCACACTTTGAGAAACACTGGTTTAGATTATCTCGTTTTGTATCTTTATCAATTACGGCTTATCAAGATACAAATGGTTTGTATCTTTATTAACGTTTTTTTTAATCTTCATCAATTATGGTTTGCTAGGAAGATACACTGTGGTATGGTGTTGCCTTTATATTATATGTTCGTTAAATATTACCTTAAACATCAAAGTAGTTCGTGTTTGTTTTCTAATTCGTGATACTTTAACATGCAAACGAAAGAACCTTTACACAAACTTTTTTTCTTTAATCTTACAGCTGGCACTTGCTGATTGGCATTGTTGCATAACAACAATGTTTAAAACAATGTAAAACAATCAATCAGGTTGTTTATAGCGCCCTAGCCCCTGAACCACTTGACCAATTAGAAAAGGCCTTATAAAAAGGGTACATCTACGCAACAAATAGGATAAATAGTTTGATCTGTAGAGAGCATAACAACAGTGTCGTGCCAACAAGCAGAAACGAATTTCATGGTTTCAGGGCAGGTCCAGATCTCCAATTTGCTTGGGCAAATTTTTATGAATTTTGGTATTTTGGAATTTTGGACCAAGTCCAACAAAGCTTACATACCAAATTAAACAAAAAATATTCACAGACGGCGGAGGTATTAAACGTCAAAATGTCGGGTTTAACATGGGAGGTCAAACTTTGACTAATTAAAGTACGCAGTAAGAGTGCTGCACTTCATCCAAACCACCCACTCTCTAGTTGTGGGTCTCTTCCTCCTTGGTATGCAGAAAGGCTGGGCCAACAATTGCAGCATGGTAAACTTAAACAAACGGACGACATACAATGAACATTTTTAAGCACCATGTAATTATTTTAAAAATTACTGCAAGTTTGTGTGTTCTGTCCCAGTGTGTAGCTGGTGATGCTCCTGATCACAGAGGTACTTATTTGTCTTTGTTTCTCCAGGGAAGGATTTGGACCAGGAAAGTCATTTTCGCAAAAATGACAACAGGATCTTTTTTCTCCATGGCATATGTTTTAAACCATTTGGGCCATCGTTCATTTGCCAACCATCATAGCCACGTTCAAGTGTCGGGGGAAGATATGGTATGGTACGGGCAATAACGGATTTAGCAGTGATTTGGTTTACTTAAAAAAATTTGTTAAAGTCCATGCTATGATTAAAATGCTTTTCATTCAAAGGGGAAAGATGGTGCATTAGGCCACGAAAAAAAAATTGTTTGGTTTACAGGCGAGGTTGCAAATTGAAACCCCAGGCAACCAGGCATTTTATAAATTTTTTTTTATTTAACTGACCACATTTGCCTTGAAATGTACTCAAAGCTGAAACAGTATGTGGTAAGCCTAAAAAAGATATATTGCTAATACCGTAAGTCGCCTAATAAACGCCCTGGCTTTGGTAACGCCCACCCACCAGAATACCTTAAGGTCAGAAATCGTGTAGTAGCTTTATTAACCCCCCCCCCCCCCCACCCCTTTTTTTTTTTTTTTAGTAAATCGTGAAATTTACTAAAAGCTTCAAACAGTTCAAGATATCAAAGTATTATACCTTTAGTTCTTGGTTGTTCTGCAGCAAAATTAACGAAATCAACATTTAATTCAACACGATTCACGGGAGCATTTGTAATCGCGGAAAAGTCTGTAATAGGCCTATGCGATCAATCATTGATGTGCGTAATATGGATTCAGTTTAGTGAAACGCTATACCTTTTTCTCATTTATTCTCAAATTTAGTTTATTAGATCGCCCTCCTTCCAATAACTAACATAATTCAATTTAAAACTAATTTTTAACCATCACAAACCTTCAAAATAGACACGCGATTCACAACCGGAAAACGCCAACCGGAGTAACGTCATAAGGGACGCGGTGGACCGGATATTTCAAGTGATTACAGTCTGGACGCGTCCACCACTTCACGTCAACTACTGGGGCTCCACGGGTCCAGACCTACGCGTCCATTTCCACCGGAACTTCCGTCTTGGACGCCAATATATACCTCTATGGTGATAAATGTCAACACACGCGTTTCCCAGTGGTAAATCACGTGTCTGTTTTGAAGGTTTGTGATGGTTAAAAATTAGTTTTAACTTTGAATGATGTTAGATATTGTTAGGAGGACGATCTAATACACAAAATTTGTGAATAAATGAGAATAAAACCAGCGTGTTAATGCTAGATTGAACCCAGATCACGCATGTGAATAATCAACTTTTCCACGATAGATTTTGGGCTAAACAACCACCCAAAAACACAAATCCAGGTCAGAAATCTTGTAGTAGCTTTGTTAATGCCCCCTCCACTTTTTTATCGAATTAATTTTAGCCGCCCACGGGCGTTTAATAGGCGATTTACGGTATGTTATTTATGTCACTAGAGTATTAAACATTTTTTTTTATTTTCTGTCAAATAACTTCTTAGTGGTTTGAGCTAGAGGTTTGACATCGATACCATCGGAAGCTCGTTTCGAGCCGGTTAAAATGGTGTATTAGTCAATATTTGGCGAAAATGTGATTTTTAGCGGGTGAACCAAGATTCAGATAAAAAGTTTTGGCTCGCGATTATTTTAGGCACCCGCACGCGCCTGTAACTTTTTCTTTCAGCGGGAAAGAATTATAACTAAGAGACAGTTAAATATTCAAATATCATATTTATGTTTAAGTCTTGTACGCTGGGATTTCAAAGTAAAGGGTATTTACCGTTCCAATATCCTTGCAAATATTCGACAGTTTCACCAGGCTACCACATCACCGCTCACTTCGTCGTGATCGTTCGTCCGCTATTTGAATGCGACGCGGGGCCATAGCATTCGTAACTTGCACGCCAGTACATCACTTCTCCCGCAGCAACTTATTAAACTCTTTCAGCAGGAACTGAATGATTGGGTTTGAAGGTCCTTGGATATTCATCAGCACAGCCTTCTTTCGGCTGTGGTGTTGAATAGCCAGGGCTTCAAGGCTTCTCGGATGCACATCATTGTTAGAGTTGGACTTGAGGAGTGTCACTGTGCCTGCCCAGTTAATTCGGTGTCGAGTTTCCTCGTGGTGGACTGCTATGCCATTCGTTACAACTTCATTCTTGGTGTCTGCCATGTGCTGCTTGACCCTCGTGTGTATACTTTTTCTTGTCTCTCCCACATAAACGGCATCACGGTTCTCACACGGAACCCTGTAAACGCCTTCACGGGTGTTCTTAATGTGCTTAGGGCTTTATCTTCTTGCCCACTGGCTTCACTTTTTTTCTTGTTTTGGCATCAGGATAGGCATGCTCTTTCTAGGCATGCTTTAGGCATGCTTTTAGGCATACTTTTAGGCATGCTTTAGACATATGGCCCAAAAACTTCTTTAATCCCTCTCAACGTTTCTTAATTTTTATGTTTATGATCCTCTTATTTGTTACCGTACTAAAGAAAAGTAATTAAAAATAACTTATTTCCGTTGCCTTTGGACTTAAATTTCGTAAGAGTACCTGAACGAAGAATTAAAGTGAGATATACACACAGAGGGCTACTAGTTCTGCGACGAGAGCACTACCCTCCAAGTACAGCAGGATACGACGACCACCGGAATTGAATAGTGAATGCGAGGTGACTCTGTTTTGAAGCGGCAGTTATGTAAATAGAACTGAATAGAGCCTGAAGATGACAGGAGGACTGAAACGGCACATCTAGTTTAGTCATAAATGCCTGTCAAAAATTTGCTTTTTGAATATCACAATACTGAGAAGTATTTGTTCACTTTTGGGTTTGAGCGTCTTTGAAGAAGAATTTTATTGATACAAACATCCAAAGTAAAATGGTGAGTTTTTTCATGAGAATTATTGTAATAATGGATGGCGCCACCATTTAGTTAAATTTTCGTGAACGTTATATGCCCGCAAAACTCACGTCATCAGATCTCAAGTACGATTGTTTTTAAGACTTTGTACCGCTATAGGCCCGGGCCTCCTGGGCCTACTTAGAAATCTGGCCCTGTTGATACCCTCTGGGTTCTATTCCGCCGAAAAGCCGAAATTCAGTCATGGACTTTTCTCACGATTCCACAATGGCTAAGCTTCAGAAGGAGCTTTCGATGGATCACCAACACGAAGGCCTTTTTAAAATCAAAGTAAATAGTATCAGAAGGGATTCCCATGTCCAGTGCACTAGTCCGACGGTCTAGGACTAGGAGTAATTGGTGAGCAGCAGACCTACCAGGAAGAGGACTAAATTGGTCATGTTGAATAATAAAGTGCTCTTGCAGGAAAGAGACAAGTTTATCTCGGATAACTGATTCCATAAGTTTGCAAGCAACGCAAGTAAGGGCTATGGGTCTGTAGTTCAAGGGGTTGGAGGGGGACCCCTTCTTAAAGACTGGGATTACAATTGCCTGACTCCAGGCAGATGGGATTTTACATAGTGCAAAAGAGAAAAAAAAGTTTCGAGAGTGGATAACTGATTTCGAGAACCAAGGATTAGCAAAGGAAAGCCGACAAACCATTAGGACCACAGGATCTACTCGGTTTGATCTTGTTTAAAGAAGAAATAACTACACTTTGTGGAAACTCGACGAAAGTGCACATGGAGTTTAACGTGGATAGTAAACAGTATGGGTGGCTAAGGCCACCATTGTCAGACATACTGTTTAAAGCAAAGATTTCGCTTAGTGCCTCGAATTTATCAATTTTCTCGGTCAAGTATATGTTACCCACTTTGATAGGTGGAAGGGCTACATATGAGTCGTTTGACCTTCTGTAGTATTTTAGTAGAGCGGCAAAATTCCCTTCTCTGAGCTCAGCTGATTCCTTCTCCCGATACCCGGCATCTGTGGAGTTTGAGTTCTGCTTGCGTGCAGAGTTATATCTAAGCAGAGCAGAAGGGCAAGGTTATGCTTGTAACTTCTCCAAAGTTTTAGCTTTCTAATGTGCAATTTAGTAATGTGGCGAGGGTAGCTAGCGTGACCATTCTTTGGAGGTCTCTCTCTGCCCAGGTCGATGTAGCTTGCCAAAATTTGGTGAAAGCAAGTCCAGGCCTGTTCAATGTCATAATAAACACGAAAAATTAGGTTGTCTCAGTCAACAGTAGAGAGTGAGAGCCTAAGTTTTGGAAAGTCAATTTTTCCCTGCCCAGAAATAGGGGCCCCCTACTAGGGACTTTCCAGAACCAGTATGAAATATGATTACAGAAAATTTTACAACACAGTAGTCGCTGTTTCCAAAGTGTGCACCAACGCGAACGTCGTACACGTGAAGTTGTTAACGAATGACATAGCACAAGGAAACTCGACACCGAATCAACTGGGAAAGCACTGTGACACTTCTCAAGTCCAACTCCAACAATGATGTGCATCTGAGAAGCCTTGAATCCTTGGCTATTCAACAAAGCATCTGAGAGAAGGCTGTGTTGATGAATATCCAGGGACCTTCAAACCCAAACATTCGGTTCCTGCTGAGAGTAGAGTTTAATAAGTTGCTGCAGGAGAAGTGGTGTACTGGCCTGCAAGTCACGGAAGCTATGGTCCCGCGTCGCATTCAAATAGCAGACGAACAATCACGACGAAATGAGCGGTGATGTGGTAGCCTGATGAAGACAGTCGTTCAGAGCCCCTCCAACTCCTGAAAAACCAGACAGTCGAAAATTTGCCAGGATATTGGAATGGTAAATATCCTTTAATTTGAAATCTAAGCATACAAGGCGTAAAGATGGATTCGAATTTTCAAAGTAAGCAATGTGATATTTTTAACTATCATATTGGTAAAATTGTTAAACAGCTTGCAAATGTTTATTAAAAAATATTTAAGGTTAAACGTTCAGAAAATAACTAGCCACTTATATAAACTATTGCTTTTAAGGAACATTGCAGTAACTTTCAAAAGTTAAGTTTGCAAAGGTTTAAAAAGACTAAAATTGCAAGGCCTGCACCTGCTTAATTTTAGTTTTTATTGCCTACCGAAAATATACATTACCTGTTTTTATTAGCGATTCTCCTTTTGAGCTAGAATTATCCCCTAGAAGCTTTGGAGCTTGTATCGCAGCCGGACTTGTACCTACTGCGCATGCGCAGGCTTGGGCTGGCTGTATAACACGGTACAGCCGACCGCTTCGCATTATTTCTCCACACCCAGAACCTATCAATTGTGGGGAGGCTCGGGTGGGACTACATGTAATGTATATTTTCGGTAGGCAATAAAAAGAACATTTTGCCGGCCCCCCAGTCAGGCCGGCTAAAAATGGTTTCTTTTTTGCCGAAAACATACTTAACCTGATAATTTAACATTACATTGTCCTCAATTAATGGCTCCACTGGAGGTTTTTAAGTTGCTTGTAGCCGCCTGCTTGCATGTCCCACTGTGCATGTGCAACCCTCTCAATATAAGCGAGAACGTGGTTGGACTCTGTATACATTTTCCTCTCAATCTGTCAGGCAATGACTCGAGAGGGGAGGTAGGGCGGGCTTAGGTAAAGTATGTTTTAGGCAAAAGAGAAACCATTTTTAGCCGGCCTGGCTGGGGGCCAGCAAAATGTTCTTTCTTTGTTTGCCAAACATATTAACCTGATAATTTAGCATTATCAGCAGACCTCGTCAAAATGTGGTGGCGGGCACTGATATGACGGGGCGCCCCAAGATGCAAGCAGGCTTCCTCCAAAAATTTTTGTTGTAGTAAAATTTTGCACTTTGTTCAGAACAAGGTGATGAAACAGGAGCTTGGACGTCTTTCGTGGAATTTGGACCGTTGTAAAATGAGGGATGTTGCTTCCTTCTATGGTTGGCTTGTTTCCATCTGGGATGGCTTGCTTCTGCTTCGTTCTGTTATGTGCTTAAGGGGGCTTGATCACAGTTCTGGCTGCGATGATTGGTCCCAGCCAGTGTAGTCCTTTTTCCTTTCCATGACATGTTCTTCAGGTAGTGGGAGCTGAATGTCGTTGAGTGACGTCAGGATGCGGCTTGTGGAATTTTTCCCGTTGGGATGGCGTTGTGATGTGCCCATGATGTTGAAAACGCTCTGACGTACGATAGTTTTCTTTATCCAGCGGGAGATCATGGCAGTTGAAGATTCTCCTGTATGGAGGTCTACTGGTAGGAAGAGTTGATTTCTGGCTCTGCGGATGTCTTCGTGTTGAGTTCTAGTGAGGTAGAGTGGAGCGCTGGGATGGGGCATAGTAGATGTGCCAGCTCGTTACCTGTTAAGGTTGAGAGGGTTAGGAAGGTTATGGGTTTTGGTGGTTTGGATGGTTTGAGTCTTGGCTCGAAATCCTGCTCTTGGGTGAGGGGTTACTCAAGAGAAATTTGGGCTAAGATGCGGTAGGCTGGGTCTTCTGATAGGGTTTGGGTTTCAGAACAGCGGGCATTTGCTGCGAGTGTGGTGGGGAAGACAGTTTTCCTGGTAAGACGTTGGAGGGAGCCATCTTGCGTTGGTTCGGGGGGGGGGGGGGGGGCGGCTTCCATCAGGGATTGCAGTACGATTGACCAGGCCCAGTCTGTGACAAGTCTTCTCATTGTTGGGCGGTCAGTTTCGAAGGAGGTGAGAAGAGCAGGAGTTCGGTAATTATCGAGAAAGTTGGTTTGTTTGTTGCCATCATCTTGATGAATTCCAGTCTTCTCCAGGTGTCTGATGATCGTAGCCACGCTTGAAGGCTTAGACTCGGAAGGTTCGGGTGTAGTTTCGAGCCCTTTGTTGAGACAGAAGATCTGGGAGAGTGCGGTCGAGACGAGCTGTCACAGGAAAAAACTACGTTCATTTTGAGGCTTGCTGTAAACGTGGGTTTTTAGCCACGAGTGAAACAAGTCTTGATGGTGAAAGTGACGGTTGTTGAAACTCACTTGAATCGTGGTTAGTCACGATCGAGACGAGAGTCAGTGTGGATTGCTACAGTTGTATGGGTCTTCATTCGTGGTGTGGGGGTGGTCATGGTCGAGATGAGCGGCCTGAGATGATGACGTTATCTGACTTGAGAACTTCATTTAATTCGTAGGTTGTAGTCACGAATGAGACGAGCGTTGGTAAGACACCCATGGTCGTCTTAATCTTCACTCGAGAGGTGGGGTCATGGTCGAGATTCTGGAAGAGGAGAGAGCATCATCCGTTTTGACTCTTTACTTAAAACATGGGAATACCCAGGTTTGAGATAAGCACCGGTGTGGGTTGCTACAGATGTTACGATTTCCGCACGAGACGTAGGGTAAGTCATGGTCGAGACAAGGTGTAAGAGGTGAAGACATCATCTGATTTGACTTCACTTTCATGCGTTGTTTTTTTTTTTTGGTTACGGATGAGCCGAGAATCAGAGTGAACAGCACTGTTGTCTTGATTTTACTGGGGACGTGAGGTAAGCCATGGTCGACATATGCAGCCAAAGATGGAGGCGGTCTTGTCTTGAATCTGTACTGAAAACGTAGGTTCTAACCACGAGTGAGACCAGCATGAGTGTAAACAGCAGCTGTTGCCTCGGTTTTTATTCGAGACATGGGGTCAGCCATGGTCGAGACAAGCACCAAGAGGTGCAGACGGCTTCCGTCTTGGATCTTTAGATACGAGAAGCAGTAGACAGCAATTGTTGTCTTAATTTTCCCTCGAGACGAGGGTTAGTCGTGGTCGAGACAAGCAGCAAGAGGTGCAAGCGTCTTCCATCATGGTTCACTCAAAACGTGGGTTCAGGCCATGAATGAGACGAGCAGCAATGGCAGCGACTGATATATTGTTGTTCGTTCGAGACGTGGGGTAAGCCATGGTCGAGATAGCAACGAGAGGTGCAAACGGCTTCCGTCTTGGTACAGTCAAACGTGGGTTCTAGCCAGGAATGAGACGAGCAGCAATGGGCAGCGACTGTTGACTTGGTATTCTTTCGAAACGTGGGGTTAGCCATGTTCGAGACAAGCAGCAAGAGGCAGAGATGGTCGAAAGGCCGAATTCGGGAAGGCAGCTGGTGTTTCCGTAGCTTGTCATCAGACAGTGTTGTTGGTGATATGGTCAAAGGACAAATGGTCGAAAGGTCGGACTGGAGCCAGGAGAAGGTTCTGACTGGTGTCGTGAGACGTCAGGGCAGCATTCGGTGTGAAGAAGAAGAGCAAGGGGTGCTAATCCAAAAGCCTTCGAGCGACGAGTTGACTGCGTGTGGAAAGATGATGGTTGAAAGGACGAGTTGGTCGAAAGGGAAGCCCATGGAGTGGTGATGGTTGCCGTGAATTCACCGCAGGTTGTTGGGACCGGGATAGAGTGCGTAGGTCACATGAAGCAGGAAACAGTCCACCCGTGGGTGAGGTGATGAATGAAAGAAGGCATGAAGGTCGGACAGGGGCGTGGACGTCGTCAGGTGAGGAAAAGTGAGCCGATGGTCGAAAGGAGAGGAAAACTTTGGGTTCACAGAGGCAGAAGAGCTGTCGTTGGAACGTCAGCTTGAGTACAGTCGAGATGATGATGGTCGAAAGGAATGAAAACCAAATTCATGGGCAAAAGAAGAGTGCTTTGGCTTGTCGTCGTTCCTCTACCAAGGCCGAGAGGGCGTGGGGGGGGGGGTGTAGAGGCTTGGCCGTTTTGAAGCGGAGAGTCATCATCTTCGTTGGTGACATAGGCAACCCGGTCTAAGCCGGCCGCCCAGCAGTCGTCGTAGGCGGGCAGCGGTGTAGCAGATGAAGCACTGACGTGATGGTGGTGGGCGAAAGGAGTGATGTTAGATTTATGGTCGAAAGAAGAACAAGTTGGCTTGCCGTAAATCTTCTTCCAAGGCCGGGAGGTTGGGAAGAGGCGTAGAACGTTAGACGTGTAGAAGCAGAGAGACAACTTCGTCGTTAGAGACATGGGCATACTGTATCTAAGCCGGCCGCCCGGCGGACGATGCGGACAGGCGGGGATCGGTAAGAACACAGCTTTAGAAGCCGAAGCGATGAGTGCACACAAACATTGAAATTCGTGGGCATTGCCGCCAGAAAATAAATGTGTTTTGCGGCAAGCGTTGTTGGAAAGGCCGAGGCCAGGCCGAGGTTGAAAAGGAGGTCCCCGCTGGCAGATATGGTCGAAAGGCCATACCTGGGAAGGCAGTCAGTGTTTTCGGAGCTCACCATAAGACGGCGTCGAAGATGAGAGCGTGCCGATCGTTTGACGGCGATACAACAACCTGGACAGCATTGGGTGACGTGGATGAAAGGCGGCGCGGCAAAGAACCCTTGCATTTAAGCAAGAGTCGATGACAGTGCCGTGCTGTGCCGTGTTGGAAATCAGCATCGGTGATGGTCGAAAGGCGGTTTGAATGCTTGCGTTGTTGGTGACAGCGTCGGAGACGTACGAAAAGTGTTTGCAACTTTCATGACAGTCGGCAGACGTGACCCACACACGTGTGTTGGCCTGGCGTGCTGGCGAAATCCATGGGGAAAACAGGGTTATGGGCTTCACTACTTGAAAACGTTGTGTTCTCAGCGTGACGATTTGGGCGAGAATTCGAGCGGAGAGTTAATGGTCGAAAGGCCCGCTTGAAATGATGGTCGAAAGGCCCGCTTGAAATGATGGTCGAGAGGCCCGCTTGAAATGATGGTCGAGAGGCCCACTTGAAATGATGGTCGAGAGGCCCACTTGAGATGATGGTCGAAAGGCCCACTTGCCGACATGAGGTCCGGAGACGGCGGCGTGCGTTGGCCATTTTGTAACGAAGAGGCAACTACGTCGTTGACGACATGCACGTCCCGGCCAGGCCGGGCGCATCGCCGTCGTCGCGGACGATCGGAGAAGCAGATAAACACGGTCACGGCCGAGCGATTTGGCTTGCCGTAAATCTCTTTCCAAGGCCGGGAGGTCAGGAAGAGGCATGGAACGTAGACGTCTGGACGCAGAGAGACAAATACGTCGTCATAGTCGTCGGAGACGGCGGCGTGCGTTGGGGAGTCAACTACGTCGTTGACGACATGCATGTCCCGGCCAGGCCGGGCGTGTAGCGGTCGGCGCGGACGATCGGAGGAGCAGCAGGAGAGTGCCGCATCCGTGGTCTAGGTGATGTGCGAAAGGGTGGCTTCCATTGTAGGAGTTGGTCGAAAGGAGATGGTCGAAAAGAGATACCCCCAATTCCAGCGAAAGACGGGAGACGAGGTGACGCGTAGGAACCTCTGGAGGAAAATGAATGCAGAGTCCAACCACGTTCTCGCTTAAATTAAGAGGGCTGCGCATGCGCAGTGGGACATGCAAGCAGGCGGCCGCAAGCAACTTAAAAACCTCCAGTGGAGACATTGAGGACAATGTAATGCTAAATTATCAGGTTAATATGTTTGGCAAACAAAGAAACTAAAATTAAGCAGGTGCAGCCCTGCAATTTGTCTTTTTATAGCCGATGAAAATATACATTACCTGTTTTTATTAGCGGACTTCGTCACTGGAGGTGGGATAGGTTCACTCAGTTTCCCCTCATGTTCAAGTCGGCGCCCCAAGAACACGTCTTTGGTGAAGTTATTCCTGAAAGAACCTCAGCCAATTACACTGGTTATGGAACCTGTGAAAATGGATCATTCAGCAGTGTGGACTGAAATGATGAGGTTCCACAGTGATGCAGGGTTGGTGCGGTGAAGGGAACGGTGTTTTTTTTTTCGAAAATAAGTATTGGTTAGAAAAATGGGGATAAGCTAAAGTAAGGGCAACCGCAATCAGGAATCTTAACACCGTGGAATACAAGATAGGAAATCAGGCAGAAGTGACGAAAACGCTCACCTTGTAGGGGTTGATGATCTTGTCCGGTCGTTGGGGTAGAGTGAATGTCCTAAGCCGTTCGACGGATTGTAGAAACAGTGTGTGTGTAGGAACGAGAGGGAACGGTGATTAGCACTGATGAGTTTGGAGCACAGAAAATAGGATGGAGAACACTGTTTCTGGTAGAGGGGAACACGACATGGCAACAAAAGTTGTGTTTTAAGTCACTTGATTGATGAGCTTTGCAGTATATATATATGAGGCGAGGAACGAGATTATGTTGTCCGGAATGGGACGAAAGAAGCAGGAACCTCACCGGAGTTATAGGAAGGAACTGGCTGTTTCCGAGATCTTGGTTAATGTTGCTATTGTAACATGCGGAATCCCAAGGTCACTCCTTTGGCTTGATGGCGGCAAGGGGAACATGGCATTACTGTGGTGGAAGAAGCTGAACCATGAAAAACTGGTGAGAATAATAATAATAATAAAGTTTGCCTGCAAGTGCGGACGAGGACACAGAAGGGCATGCCTCTTATACTGGTCCTGGGAGTTGAGAGATATGAAGGAAACAGCGAAGGAACGATAGTAGGTGCGTTTTAAAAGCTTATTTAGGGGGCAAAAAGCCAGACGTCGTTTAAAGATTGGTACGGATGGCGCAGACACTACATATTCAGGAAGGGAGTTCCACACGCCGACGACACAAACAGCGAAAAAAGATCTCCGACATTCAGTGGAGAACTTTGGCAAGGATAGCTTTAATGAGTGACCACGAGTCTTAAATGGGGTCACTAAGTCGAAAAAGGGAAGATCGACTGGCAGAAAGCCTTTCAAAATCTGAAATGTCAAAGCTAAGTCTGCCCGCAGACTCAGCAGCTCCAATGGCTCAAGTCCTGAAATTTTGAGGCGTTCACCAGCAGGTAAAGATCTCAAACCGGGTAGTTGTCGGGTGAAAGAACGTTGAACTGACTCCAGGACATCAATATCCTGAAGCAGGTGTGGGGACTAAACCGGACTGGCGTATTCCATAATTGGGCGAACAAAAACGCAGAAAGCGTGAATATTAATTTCGAGGTGGTTTGAAGTAAAACATTTACGTATTAAGGCAAGTCTACGAAGCCAAAGCAGAAATTTTTTGACAGTGTAGGGGCGATTTAAGGTTTGTTGAAAACCAGACCCCCCAAGGGCGCAGATATTTGTTACAACGTTTAGGTTGGAATTCGCCATTGAGTAAAGTAGGCCAGGGTTTTGTTCACCAATATGGAATGTACAGCATTTACTCAAGGAAAGGGTCAGTTGCCAAAGGATAGACCAATTATAGATATAGTTTATATCTTCAGATAAATGGAAACCATCTGTTAAGTTGACAATAGGGGAACCCGCTTTTAGGTCATCCGCAAATTTAAAGTGAAATCTATCTATTGTCATTAGCATGTTTGAAGGAAAGATCATTGAGGAATATGACAAAGAGAATATGGCCAAGTACAGAACCTTGGGGGACACCACTAGAAAACTTACCCCAAGAAGAAAATGAATCATAAATTTTGACACGTTGAGAGCGGTTTGACAGGAAAGCAGTAATCCAAGTAAGCAGTTTACCTCGAACACCAATATTACCCAGTTTTACTAATAATTTAGAATGTATAACTGATTCGAAAGCCTTACAAAAATCGAAATATATAGTATCAAATGGAATACCAATATCTAATGCAGAGGACCAGCGGTCCTGACACAGAAGTAATTGGTGTGTAGTAGAACGTTTCGGTAAAAACCCAAATTGGTCCGAGCTAATGAGATTATACTCGGTAAGGAATTTTAATAGAACCACCCGGATTTGGGATTCCATTAACTTACATGCTACCGAGGTTAAAGCAATAGGATGATAATTTGTGGGATCAGAAGGGTTTCCCTTCTTAAAAACTGGTATAACATTTGCCCGATTCCAGCATGATGGAAGTGTGCCGGTTTTGAAAGAGAAGTTCAAAATGAATGTCTTTTAAGAGTGGTGGAAAAGTTCTAGGCAAAAAAACGAGCCAAGATCACCTTTATCCAGAGTTCAGGCCTGGTGTTCACGCCTGGCGTGCCAAGAATTTACAGCTTCGGAACAGGCCAGTTGTAACTTATCGTAAAATTGTTTGCTGTCTGGAGACTTTGATTTTTTAAGTCTGTTCCAACATTTTAATTTTTTAACACCCAACTTTCGGATATTAGATGGGATAGAACGTGAAGAATTTCTACTGTTAGGACGTACTGCGTATCGGGAAGCCTTAATATGGAATTGAAGATTATTTGTAAAGGTAGTCCAAAGACTGTCAACATTTGAATCATTCCCCTAAAAAGAAAGGGCCAATTTACAATTGATAACCGTAATTTTAACTTTTCAAAGTTAATGGGTGCTCACCGATTTGAAGACTGAGTTACATAGGTACTGGTGTTGTTAATTGAAAATTCGACAGAGCAATGGTCACTAGTACCCAAGTCTGGAATGGAAGTCAGACCGTAAATCAACCTATTCTCAGTGGTAAAAACCAAGTCTAAGATATTATATCCTCGAGTCGGAAAATCCACCAATTGTGTGAAAGCCAATGGGGCAATGCTACTTAAGAAGTCACGGTGGGGTTTATCAGAAGCGAGGCCAGTCTGCCAGTCGACGGAGGAAAGGTTAAAATCACCTAAAAGGATGTTATTTAGCTTAGTATTATGGGTGGTAAGAATAAATTGAGAAAGCTTTTCGGTTTGGATAGGTGAGTGACTGTCGGTAAGTAGTTCAAAATAAAACTGAATGTTAAAATTTGGGATGATGATGCAGATTGACTCTGACTCCGTATAATTATGCACCAGTGCAGTCTGAAGGTTTCGTTTGTGAACCACCATGATACCTCAGCATGTGACTTACGGTCACGGCGAATAATGTCGACGGGGTATCCTCTGAGAACGGCGGCGTCGGCGTCGCCCGCACCCAACCAAGTTTCAGTGACAAAAATCAAATCATAAAGGTTTAACGCCAGTAAAGCATGAAAGTATGGTACGTTTTTTAAAATACTCCTCGCATTCAGAAGAAGGCACTTTAAAATCAGAGGTGGCAATTGGCCGGTTATATGTTGCAGGAGTCATGGAGCCATTAGCAAGGGGTACAGTATGCATTATTCGTCGAGGCCAGTCTTGGTTGGTGTAAGTGGGACTACTCACATTTAGAGGGGATGGTTTTCCAAGGGCTCAAGTAGTTGATTGATCGCCTTTAGGAAGATGGATTTGCCTATCTAGTGAGATGTAGACCATCACGTGCCAAAATGGTTGGCCTGGAACAAATTTGCCGATCGAGAGAAAGCCAGTTACAAGAGCGATTAATACAGAGATCCTTCATCAGTAGGTTTGTGTGTATACACAATTGATCGTCATTCCTACGACGTGCAAGAAGACATGGGAACAGCCCTACCAAAGTTATCTTTGCTTGTTGGTTGTGGGATCGCAGAAGAGGGTTTTATGAAGATGTCTAACAATTTCAGTAGGGGAGTCAATGGCAATGTTGTTTGATCCAGCTGTAATAACGAAGTCAGCGTCCCTAGGGATGTGTTGGAGGAAGCCTGGGAGGGTGTTGTTAATGTGCTGAACAGTGGCTCCTGGGAAACACCAGGTTTTGGCTCGACTCATAGTTGGTGGATGGACACCACGATGTGGGAGTCCCCAATGAGAAGGAGTGGTTTCTCAGTGGAGTAAGAAAAACTCATAGATGGATCTGCGGTCTGGTTTGACGTTCCAGGATGTACAAGGTTATGGGTCGGTTCTCCAGAAGCAGGCGTGTTTCTTCAATTTACGCTTCCTGTGGTTAGTAACATTTGGTGGTAGGGTGTGTAAGCCCGGTTGGAGTAAGTTCGTAAGCTTAGCAGGAATTTGGTTAGTTGAGTCACCAATTGGAACTATACGGTTTCTAGAAGTGTGGGGCGTTGTCGTAATGGAATTGGATGTCCGGGCTGTTACGGATGGCTCCTGGTATGGTGAAGGTAACAGCGACGGGGCTTCTGCGTGCAGGGTCATGATGGACGGAGCCAGGGATGCAGCCGCAAGTTGGGGGGGGGGGGGGCCCCCAGGTGAATGTGCCTTGGTCGTTGTGGGCGCTGTCTGATGGCGTCGGGTTTGAGACCGATCACAGTAGTATGCTCGCCACGGCGGAGATGAAGGGATAGGCGACAGCAAGGCATGGCAAGCGCGAAGTAGCACATAATTAATGTGCTGGGAGCGGTATTATCGGTGGAGAGATTCAAGCTCGTTTGAGAAAGCTTCTTTAGAAGCACGTAGGACCGTATTGTCCAACCGTAAGGCGGCAAAAGTTGCAGCAGGTTCTTGTAACTCAGGCAACTCAGATTGAGTAGCCCGAAGGGTTTCTAGTTCCTTGACGAAACCGTTTTCTAGTTCCCGTGCCGATAGATGGGCCTCTAAGCAGGGCGTAATGGATCTTGGAGGCTGATGGGAATGGTACAGCCGTAGTGGGGAATCGCGTTTTGCACGGCGAAAAGGTCTGGAACGTAGTCGCAGGTAACGGTGTTGGATTCCGTGGTGTGGCGGTGGCTACTGATGAAGAAGTGCTAGTGGATGCTTGAATGGAAGGTTTGACATGTAAGGACGGAGCCCGTGTCGGGGCCAAGGGGGAGCGTGCAGTCTTGATGCGTGCTTTGGGACGCGTTCCGGACGGTCCTGGAATGGCAGGAACGTTGTCGGTGTCGGTGAACTGAGGGCTTTTTGCTGGAACGTGATGGTGGATATGGCACTGAGGCTTGGTGGGTGTCTGTTTGGTCTGAATTTCTGGTGTCTGTGACGGAATATCAGGCTTGGTTAATTTTTTAAGAGTCTGTCGTTCTTCCCGTTGACGGGCTGCTCGAATGGATCGTTTTCTTGACTCTAGTTGACGGCGACGAATTTCAGACCAACGATCCGGGGAGTTGCTGAGGCAGATAGCACATTTCTTATCAAGGCTGTTGCACTGGCGATGCTTCTGACAACATGGGTGTGGATCAAAGTGCAATGATGGTGAAGGACCAGAAAATCCTGGTTTTGGTTGTGCCGAGAGGAATCGAAGGACCTAAGAGGAAATGGATTAAATAATGGAGGAGGCCTAACAAGAGACCTGCAGTTTGCAGAAGGAGGATTGGTGCTGCTGTAGTAGCTGGTGGGATCGCTACGAGTGGTGCGAAACGGAGAATCGAACCGGTGGAACCTTCCTTGTAGGTGTATCATAGCTAGATGTACATTGATCTGTTATTGTGTTTTGGCTTTTTTTTAATTTTATTTTATTGCAGAGCCAACTGCACAGCCGCGGAAATGAGGTACAAATTTTGGAAGCTTTGGTGATCGAGTTAGAGCTGTAGAGACCTTGGAGGAGTCAGGACGGGTACAGGAAATACTGCATTGATGAGCAGAAGTTGAACTACATGATGTGTCCAGAGAGGTGGGAACGAGGTTCCTTGTTGTCGAAAAGTCAGGTTTTGCTGGGGCAGGAACGATGGGAGAGATGCCAGGGAACGATATCTTGTTGGATCGCAGGAGGTGCAGGGAACGTGGTGACAATGACAAAAAGTCTGGGGAACCACGACTCAGGATAGTGTAGTGAACGTCATAGTTCAGGAACGAGCAGTCCTCGTCACAGGTTAGGTGAGCCTTGATCAAAGGAGAGGGAGACGCAGGTTTGGGCATTGCGAATGTCACAGCAGCGGAACGTGGGGAACGGCACTGGCAGATGGGTAGCACACCTTGTTTAAAGTGCTGGTGAGAATTTAACATCGTGATGACCTTGAAGGACCCTCCAAGGTCAATTAAACTTCTTGCACGTTCTTGATATAAATAAATAAATAGGACAGTTCTGTCCACCGTAGAGGGGGACAAGGTTAACGCAAGGGCAAAGCCACTGACTCCCCTGCTGAAAATCAACTGCAGAAAAACTGCAGAAATGGAATGAACTGCAGTTTAACTGCAGATTCGACGGCAACCACAAAAAACTTTTTTTGTGAAATTTGTGAAATTCAACAAGCTAACTTAAAAACTACAAAATAACTAATTACACTGGGAAGGTTAAGTACAACTACGATAACACAAAAATGGCAGAAAACTGAGGCTCGAAAACCAGCAGTGGGCGTCATGAAACTCGGTGTACCAACGCGGCTCCCCCCCCCCCCCCCACCAACCAACGCATTTTAAGCCTGTCTATTCCGCATGTCCATGTGGTTTTTTCCATATGTATATTTAAATTGAACTGATTATTTTTGGCCTAATATTCGTGTAGTGTATTCGGCATTTGGCGATGACAAAATTTTCATTAATAAACAGAACAGGAAGCCAAATGGGCTCGATTTGTGATCAATTAAATAGGGAATGGAAAAGATTTACATTAATTTTAATTATTAGTTACCGAATCCTCTGAACAAATTATTCGGCAAAATCTATTTGTAACAATACTGACTAACATTATACAGTGTTGCTCCTTTAAAAATGTTCATGTTGGCCATGGGACCACCACCTACAAAGTTTTGTACTAGTTGATGTTATGGTAATATGACGACTACCGCATCAACACCTTTAAATTATGCTCTAAATAAAGTGATCGTAGTTTTTCAGTTATTTTGTTCCAAATGTCTGTTTTTCCGTGCTACACCCACTTTTTGCCAATCCGATCTGATATTGATAAATTAATCGAATACTGGGAATCCGATACCGAATAGTCACTTTCTTTTTATTTTCTTCTAAAACTTGGAAGGTAAGCAAACTTCAGTTCAACTTTGTTGATAATTTTCTTGCTCTTTTTGTCTATTTTGGAATTGATCACCGTGTCACCTTCCTTTCGCTCCAGCAGATATGGTTGTAGGGAAAAGACTGTGTGTCTTTGTTTATGCAGTTTGGCCGGTATAGGTTTTTTTTTGGGTAGAAGGAGGGGGACGACGTAAAGATCTTGGTGCCTCGAGATTCTGTATCTGCGAAGCAGGTTTCGGTATGGTCAAATCATATGTCACATCCGTCCCATAGACTAAAAAAAGGGGGCAAAAGAGACAGGGGATCCATGGGGATTTTGGTAGTTTCCAGTAGTACTAAAAGCATCAATAAGACCTACGGAGTAAGTGAGACAGGTCACAAGTAGCAAGCAGTCTGCGGACAATATGCAGGCAATTGGTTGAAACCACAGCTTCAGACAGGGAGTTCCAGCATTGGACTACACGTGACGCAAAGAAAAACCTACAGCAGTCAAGCCGCGACTCAAGAGCCTGGAGCTTGAGCAAGTGGCCCCGAGTGGAGGAACTGGAAAAAGTAAAAAATGGAAAGTCAATGATGATCTGGAAAATGATTGTGAATGATCTGGAAAAGTCAAAACCAGATCAGCACGTAGCCTACGCAGTTAAAGGGGGTCTAGGCCAGAGAGGCGCAGACGATCAGTATAAGAAAGGTGCCGAAGAACAGGAAGAGACCGAGTGAAGAAATGCTGCACCAATTCCAATCGGTCAATGTCTTGGAGACGGTGGGACGACCAGACGAAGCTGGTGTACTCCAGTATAGGTCGCACATCGAATTTAAAAGCCCACACTCGCGTACGGAGATTTACAAGAGCAAAACAGCGATTAACCATATGCAAACGGCGATAAGCCTTGGTAACCAGCATCATACAATGTGCGGTGGACTTAACTTCAAGAATGCGGTTTCCAATGGAGTAACAAGGAAGCAAAGGTCTTCCGATGTGAAAACAGTGGCACTTCTCGATAGAGAGGCAGTTGCCAGTTAGTTGACCACTGGTCAACAGCAGCAATGATGGTTGAAAGACGATGATGGTCTTCCAAGTCAATGACCTCTGTCCCAGTCTTCACGTCGTTGGCAAACTTAGAAATTGGGTCCAAGTTGGCTGGGCAGAAAACAGTAGGTCCCCAACAAAAAGGGTAGGTCCAAGCACAATCCCCTGAGGAACCCCACTAGTGGTATATAGAGGTGCAGACAGAGTACATGGTCGACAATAACACGTTGGCTGTGATTGCACAAAGAAGCCCTCAGCCATCAAAACCCAGGTGCTCGAGTTTACAAAAGCTTCTGGTGAACCACTGAGTTGAAGGCCTGTTTAAAGTTGAAGTAGATTACATCCGACGCAATCCCCAGTCAGCTGCCAAAGTCCAGCGATCCAAGGCCAGCAGAAGCTGCATTGACGTCGAGTGGTTTGGAAGGAACCCAACCCAAACTGGTTGGAGTCTAAAAGATTGTATAAGATGCAGTGGTCCAGTATAGAGTTCCTCATGAAGGACTCCGTGGTAACAGATGTCAGAGCAATTGGTCGATAGTTCGAAGTGAGAGATGGATTACCCTTTTTGAACATTGGGACAACGATTGCCTCGGTCCACACAGAGGAACAGACGAAAAAGATGAAGACAACAGAAAGGAAAGAGGATGTGCATTGTGCAATCTCCCTGGCAACCTGTTTGAACGCAGAGAAACCTTCAGGGCCAACGGCATGACTTGGACGCATTCAAAGAAGTTATAGTGAAGTCCGAAGACAGTTCAACTCCCAAGAATGTTTAGTGTTACCACCGAAAACCATCCCCATTGATTTGGTTCCATTGAAAGAAAGCCCATTCAATTTCAACATTTCTACAAGTTTTTCCAGAAGAACTGCAGTGCTCAACGACTGGGTGCCAGAAGGACAAAACAATATCAACTGCTAAACTACTATGTTCAACGCAACAGCAACTCCATTAACCAAGCATCCAGTTTGCATTCAGCCAATATCATTGGATCTTATTTTATGAAAATATCGCTAAGAGGCATTAACTTCCTGGACCGCACTAGGGCCGATGTGCAGTTGGGAGGCGGAAACACCTTTTCTACACCAGTTGGTCTTGGTTTAAATCATCTGACTCCTGCGTCACTTCAACGTTATTGCTTACTGTTTGGAGCTTGTTTGCTATCGACCACAGCAGGAGTGGGTAGGTAAAACCTACAGAGCGTAATTTTAACGAAAGTTATCCCAAGCAATTGTTTTAAAACTGGTGCGGCCAGTTGTAGAATGAGTAATAGAAATTACCACTAGACTTGTACATTACCTATACAATTGTTAAAAAAAAACAACAGAACGCAACCGATGGTTGCTGAACAAGATGTTCAATGATTCGATGTACAAAAACTTTGCCTGAATCAGCCCAGTAAAACATTGCTGATACACCGTCTTGGTTTTCCTTTCATTATAATTGAGATAATGCTTTTGGCATTGACTGGATTGGTGCAGTCCATCAGGACCGAAAGACGTGTTGTATACGAGTGGACAGGAAATGTAAGACTTCTTTGGTAGAGGTGGTCACATAAAAAAGGGTGTTTATATTAGGATTACTGATGAGAGTTAGTCACGGAGAGGTTGATTGACCTTGAAAACAGCATAGTCCAGGACTTTATATTTTTAAAATTGACTTATTAAATAACTGGTCTGTCTCTTCCTCTGATAAGTCCAAATGTCGTCGAGCATTATTATCTCTGGGTATAGCTAATCACTGAATGTACTACTTTAAGATTGACAAATAACCGAATCGTACAACAGCATTTAGTAACTGGTCTATTTAAAATACAAACATCATTAGATTTCACTAATGCCTTTTGTACTGGTAGTGCAGAATAAATACACTTTACAAATTCAATAAAAAAGATAAAAATTACACTCATTCAAATGATGCTAGTTAATATTCTTCATCTTCGCCATCTTCATTTGCTGTGTTTGTTGCTTGTCTATTTTTAACTTGTTCTTGGTTATTGTACAGGCTTGCAACCTGAAATATGCAATATAGAACTTTAACAAAATGTCACAACAGCTTGCTAACGTTAACACAATTTAATTAATAACAACATAGTACAACCGCTAAGGTTTTGCTAGGTTTAACTTCCACTACAGCAATAACCTTTAACGTGACTCAGAACGATGGGTCGAGTGATACTAAACAAAGCTTCATTAGACTTGGGAGAGGGGAGGGGGACTACTAATTGAACAAGAAATGATGAACTTACAAATGCTATCAAGTTAAATATCTCGCACACCATCGAGTAAATTACAAACCCATAGTCGTAGATCAATGTAAGAACACGGAATGAAAATTAGCCCAGACTTGTAGGAACAGCATCACATGTAAAAAGGCTGGAGCAACCCCCGAATGACATCCCATCACAATGTGAGTTGCAAACACCCTCTCTTAGTGTGATGTGGTAACCACAATTCAGATCAGATCTTCGTTCTGTTTTTAATTTGACGTGTCACGTCGAATTAATGTGGTTGGGCCCAAAAAAGGGGTATGCGCGATTTCTGTCAGCGTCATCTCCTCAAAGACCAGACACATTTGTTCAATTATGATCCGAGGAACTTAAGTCTAGTGGCGGGAGAGTTGCAGTGTAGAACCTCAAAGCGCGTTATGCTAAAAAAATTAAGATTTTGAGTAAAACACTTGGCTAACCTCTATCCAGGTCCTTCAGCGAAAAACCGTCGCTCGATAGTACACGATCAGTGGAGGACGTCAGCTCTACGTCAAGATAAAGGTGTGCGTTCGACGAAAAACTGCCGCTGACAAATGCGTGTAACTGCGCATTTCGGCAAGTCAGCTTTTCCGGTTACAGGCTACACGTAGATATCAAGTTGGATCCTCTCTTATCGCGAAGAACAATACAAAGTGAGTCGTCGCGGCAATCTGGATGATACAACGAATTTTTTTGCTGGAATCTGGACGGTTCATTGAATGCGAGGCGCGCATAGCCTCGCTGCTTTTCGGGTGCGATATATTAACAGTATTTTATTACGCTTATTTGTGGTGTTGTTTCTTATTGAACGATCAGCAAAGCGAATGATGTCCTGTTTTTACAGTGGCGGACTGGCCAGTGAGAGAAAAGCGGGATATTCCTCCTGGCCTTTGACTCTCAAGATTTTTTTAAAAATCCGTAACAGGAAGACTCACTCACGTAAGTTTTATTGGTTCGATATTAGTTTTAACCACAGATTTAAAATTACAAACAATAATAATAATAATAATAAAAAAAGATCATTATAAAACTAGTAAATAAGCACTTTGTATTGAGTTGACCTACATGTATCATTTGATACCGTTTCTCGAGTCTCAATGTAAATCTTTCTTGAAAACAGAGTTTGAGTCTGAAGAAAATATTTCGCTCCCCTCCTTACTTGAGCGGTGATACTAATTTGTGGGTAAAAGGTTGGGCCCATCAATGGTTCGACGCAGCACGACCCAGTTTTTTTTTTGTTTCGCCAGTCCTAATTGACGTATTTCACAACATAGGGCTCTGGACCCTTGGATAAAGTTTCGCTCGTGACCTTTGACCACGTCAGTCCTACTCTGTCTTCATGGCTGTCTGTTGAACACTACCGCAGTTACAGCCAAAAGCATGAACCGATTCGAATAAAATTTGGTGTAGGTATTTCTTGAAATAAGGCTGAATGAATTTATTTATTCTGTAATTAGTTTTCATCATTAGTTCTTCGTATACAGGCGTAATATCAAAACAATGGTGAAATAATTAATTTTGTATGAGCAGTCCCGATTCTTCCACTACGCTGCCGTATGGTAAGTGAAGGCAGATTAATTTGGATCTCTTCCACTGACTACATACGCACATTTCTAGTATATAGTAACAAACATTCCAATGATTGTTATAAATCATAGGACCAAAAAATTAAGCAGTAAAGCCACATGAAATTGCAGTGCTATATTTAATGTGGATTTCGTCATAATTTTCGTGTGATTATTTTAATTTTTTTAATACACCTAAAAACTGTAAATAAATTTAAAGTAGTCAACCTCACGTACCCTCAGCGCAATACGATTTCTCCTACTCGCCGCTCCCCCTCCACCTCCAAATTAACTGCCGAATTTACTGAAAATATGGTGTTCGAAGAATTTAAAATGTAAAAGCTTGATGAACAAGAACAAAGGGGACGGGAAACTAAGACAATGAAGGTTCCAGTTTGTTTGTTTTTTGTAACAAAACCATTATCAGCATCCGATGAAAACTTATGTGGTCAGTGTATTGCATCGCCGCTCAAGATTCTGGCTCATTTGCCGTATCGTAGTAGCAAATGTTACGAGACAATTTTTTTAAATGTTATGTGCAATATAATAGATATTGTTCAGTACACTACGCATTCATATTTTTTAGTAGTGTCCTGTTGGTATGTCTCCATTCCAACTTCATATGTCAATTACAGATTTTTTTACTCTACCATACAACACGTCAAGTTACTATTGCAGTGTTACTGCATCCTTGTTTTCATTCAGGGCCGTAGTGAAGGGTACTTGGTTGGGGGGGGGGGGGAGGAGTGACTCATTTTGCCAACTCATCTTATGATTTTGCCAACTGGTTTAGGGAATGCCAGTAGTGCTGCCAGTAAAGTACTTTTCAGGGGGTCCGCTAAGCTCAGCTAGGGGGTCTTGGGGACCGCTGTTAGCTATTTTAGTGCCTGTTTCTAGCCTCCAGTGAACACTGAAGCAACACATTGTCAAACAAATTTTGGTAATTTTTTTTTATTCATTTTTTAGGATGGTAGGTTTTCCTAAAAATTTTATTGTGACTAAATCATGTTTTTTTAGAATATTTTTTTTCCCAAATTAACCAGAGTTCAGTTTAGAATTATATAATCAGCCCAGCTGGCCATTGACGATTGAGGGTTTTGGACTTTTAGACTTTTTGACATTTTTGACATTTTGACATTTTGACATTTTTGACATTTTGGACTTTTAGGCTAGAATGAATGACGACGACTCCTGTGTGCAAGCATAGGCAGCAGGTCAGGAGGCAGAATCTTTTTTTTTAAATGTACTATCGAAAGGTGAAAAGTAATGAAATCTTTTTCTCAGTTGTATCCCAAACAACTACATGCCTAGAGGTATCATTGTAAAAAAAACTTTCACATTTTAAAACAAATCATGCTCTAGTTTTTAAATAATGGAAAGACGAAAGAAATGACGAAACTTTTTACCTCAGTCTTGTCCAAAACAACTTGTATTGAGGTTTTATTGGAGAAGAGCTTCCACTTTGAAATCAACATGCTCCAATTTAAATTTTTCCATTGATTCAGGGGATCTTGGGTACCAGTCATTATTGATGGCCGTGGGGGTGGGGTGGGAAATAAAAATGTGACCACTAAATTTTTGATGACTTCCCCTTCAAGACCTGGAAAAAACCTTGATTCCCCCCACCCTAAGGTCCAAAAATGATGTTACTACCCCCACAAAAATATTTTACACCCATCTTTTGTCCAGATTCCTACAAAGGTATGATGAACACACTGTTTGCTTGTATGACCACATCCGTAACATAGTCAGCACCTGAAATGCAGAAGATGCAAAGAAAGCAGGTGCCAAGGCTTTTCTATAAAGTTCCAGTAAAAGTATTATTAGTTTCAAAACCTCGTAAGCAGCATGGGCGGTGTGGGGGTTTGCCACCCCCAGAAGCTGAACCGTTTTTGGAAATTTTGACTGCTGAAAGTGCCATTTTTGTGGTCCAAAAATGACTTTTTTCCAGTTGGTCAGTATGTTTTTGACCTCCCCATTTTGATGGGACCTGAAAAATTTATGACCTCCCCCTTGAGAGAGTCCTCCAGCCTCCCCGGCGATAAATAATTACCGGCCCCGTAGGGTAATTTTCGCCCTCATTTCGTCGCTTTTGGGTCACTTTTGTCCTTTAATATGGGATCTTATCTTATCGTCAAATTTTGGACCTTCGAAATTAACAAATTTAAAATTTTTAACAATTTTCATTTGAAAAAATGTAGTTGTTTCAGCATTAATACAAATTCAAATTTAGTGGCGAAAGGTTAACAGAAAAGGGACAACAGAAAATCAAACAGCTAATTCAATTTTTCCAACTCGGTTATTGATTTTGCCAACTGTACCCGATTTTCATGAAGTACAGCTTCAGTTCACGTTACTGTTTTAACTAAAACCAAGGCACTGATGGACTAGCAGACGAACTAGTAAATCAAATAATTCTGCATTAATTTTTTAGATTAATTTGATATCACAACTTTAAACGGCGATAACTTCGCAGAAGTCCTTACGCAGAGTTTGTTTTATGCGGAGTTTGTTGATATTTCTGCTTTATCTAAGAAACGTTTTAAATCCTGGTAGTGGTGTTGTGTTTTGGTATATTATATGCCAGTAATTTTCTACCCTCCTAAAATACCAGTTAAGAGTTGCTCCACCCTAAAACCGCTTCTGAGCGGCGCTGTCTAACAGAAAAAGAACTATAGGTAAGTAAAATGGCAACTCAGTTTTTAGTTTTGCCAACTGTGTACGATTTTCGCGAAGTTAATTGTTATCACGACTTCAAACTCGGTGGTGATAAAGTTTTGTCCATTTTTTGTTTTTATTTTCTACATTATCTATGATACTTATAAGTTATGGTGGTGACATAGCAAATAAAACGACCAAGTCAATTTTCAATTTCGCCAACTACGCAAATTTTCTCGGAGCTTCTTTTCCCCCACTCCTTACAGCCTAGCTATGCAGGGAAGGAACCAGAAATGATCAGGGGGAGCGTTTCAGTTACTCCCGAAATTGTTGTGGCATCCTTCACTAACAACACTTTTACCCTTATTTCTCGTGAATTCCTATATTTAATGATGTACTACTAACTATTACTAACACAATCGTACTAATTAGTAAACAGTTGTTCCAGTTATTATATTGTCGAGAATTTTCTCACTTTAACAATGTTCTGTTGTTACTTCGTGTATGTTAACTCCATGAGGTTGAACTAGACTAAATTGGGGTAGAAACAATTGTGAGTCTGCTTTATTTGCTATCTGAGACATTTTGACATTTTGTGTTTGGTCTGTTGAATCTCCTCTCATTGTCAAACAGATTAGGCCATGCAAAGTTAATTGCTTGGTTTACAGGCGCGTGCGGGTGCTTTAAATTATCGCGGGTCAAAACTTTTTATTTGAATCTTGGTTCACCCGCTAAAAATCACATTTTCACCCAATATTGACCTCTTTTAACATTCCAGCAAATCATTTTAACTGCCTCGAAACGAGCTTTTCAATGGTGCCAATTCCAAACCTCTAGCTCATACCACTAACAAGTTATTTGATAAAAACTAAAAAACTTAGAAAACTTAGAAAAAACTAAGAAAAACTGAATATTAGATGACATAAATAACATATTAGCAATATTATATTTATTTTAGGCTGACTACATATTCTTTCATCTTTGAGCTACGTACATTTCAAAGAAATGTGGTCAGTTAAATAAAATAAAAAATTAAATAAAATGCCTGGTTGCCTGGTGCTTTTGCAACCTCGCCCGTAATTCAAACAATTTTTTTTGCGTGGCCTTATTATTTTTTTAACTTTGTTTTACAGACGTATTCCCTCCCGTTTCATCCTTCTCACATGGCACTTTTTTGCACTCTTTGCGATTTTTCTGCCCGAATAAGCACACACAACGTCCAGCCTCTCGCCATTTTGTGTCGATTCTCTGAATGAGAGAGAACTTGTTCCCTAGTATCCTTCAACGACTTAATGTGAACTATGTTGAGTAACCAGACTGGTAAGTATCGTAATTTGTGGCGATAATGTAAATGTTTAACGAACTAGACTATGACGATAGTAAGAGTACTGAAAAGGACAATATGGTCAGTGCAAAGATGTTAGCCGTGACTGATACTCACAGTTCGATCACGCAAAACCATAAGTTAAAGATTTTCAAAGGTTTTAAAAGGTTTGACTTTCAAAGGTTTGATTTCAAAGGTTTGACTTTTGGTTTTGCGTGATCGAACGGAACCAAAGTAGAAATGCTGAGTCTACCGATTTTTCGGTATTCAAAACTATGTTAGCCGTCTGATTTAATTCCAGAGTAACAAAGATTAAACTACACTTGATGTTGGACAATACCATTTATAACTTGGATTCTTCTCTTTTTTCGTCGGTCCAGAGGATACGGCATCTGGTAGAGGTTTTAAGCAGTCGAGCTAACGGATTCCATGAACTTGGCCTTTTTATAAATCAAGATTCTTTCTACTAATTGAGGTACAAGGAACATATCCACACTCGGCTACCGAGGACTTCGTCATTAACCAACATTAATTAATATCAACATTTTCTCATCTTTATATTTGTCATAAATATCAAATATTTTGTACACAAAATGTGTGGTTTGTACACACGTTTTTTTTTTATAACTATAAGGTCGTATTTCTAGTTGCGGCTTATCTGTGATGTTGGGTTGTATGTAAGACAACACAGTATTGGGCTAAGTTTGACTTTCGTAGGTATCCATAAAGGTTGCTTAGCAAATACTAAGGCTACACAGACACAGATACTGGATCAGACCAGATGCCACTATTTGGACGGTGTTATGCAAAAAGGAACCAACCCACATCATACTGGAAATCGAGTTAGCACATCCCCGTTATGCGCCAAGAGTCCCTTTGCATTAAGAACCAAGCCTCTCCTGGAAGATGCTGCATTTTAGCGGTAGTTGAACCAACCAACATCCCAAATTTGTAGACTTTGTGATGAATGCCCAGCCATTTTTTATTGGGGAGACTGGAAAAGGTGACCATGAAAGAGTGAGGCAGCACACAGCAGACACCAGAAACCAGGTACTGACGAACAGCGTTGCCACACTATGATGGAAACTGAGCACAAAATTGCCTGGAGCCACACACAAACACTCCTCGCGTCAAATTCTAGAAGAGATATGCATTTGAGGGGCATTGAATCCTGGCGATCCAGCATGAGGCTTCCCGACGTTCAGTGCAAGGCACTTCGAATACTTCAATCAGGTAGCTAAGGCCATGCAAAGTTAATTGTTTGGTTTACAGGCGCATGAGGGTGCCTTAAATTATCGCAGGTCAAAATTTGTTATCTCAATCTTGGTCCATCCACTAAAAATCATATTTTCACCAAATTTTGACCGTCTTGACATTCCAGTATACCATTTTCACCGGCTGGAAACGAGCTTTTCAATAGTGCTAATTTCAAGCCTTTAGCTCAAACCACTAAGAAGTTATTTGGCAAAAACTAAAATATTTGTAATTCTAAATGACATAAATAACATATTCGCAGAATCTTACAGTTTTTTAGGCTGACTGCAAACTCTTTCAGTCTTGAGCTAGGTACACATCAAAGGAATGAGGTTAGTTAAATACAATAAAAAATAAAATAAAGTGCCTGGTTGCCTGGTGCTTCAGTTTGCAACCTCGCTCGTAAACCAAAAATTTTTTTTTGCATGGCCTAATAAGCAGAGAACAGAATAGGCGAAAGCCTCACAAAAAACTGGCATGGTGAGACGCAGCGAACACTACCTCGTAAATACGGGCGGCTGAGTCGCGTCTTAGTCGTCTGCTATTCTTTAGAGATCGATGGACATCGGACAATGTAAATAAGCATCTTGTGTGGCCTGACAAAGACAGCAGGACTGTACTTTTTTCATTTAGTCATTGCGCCTGTCAAAAATTCGCAATCAGTAGTATTTGTTTGATTTTGAATTGGAATTTGATTTCATGTGGTGAATTTTTTTGAACATTTGAAGTACAATCTTTCAGTTTTCCAACACAATCCTATTAACCAAACTGGCAATATTTATTTTCTTTTACCTGTTCTGAATTTGTGGCTTCCTCGGCTGGTTTATCCTCCCGTATGCGCAAGAAGCGTGGAAACCTAAGTGAAATTCCTTTCGTAGCATCAACCTGAAAAGACATTATACCTTCTTTTAGTCTAATTTAATCTGAAGTAGATTTTGTATCAGCGTTAACTGGCAACTAATGTCTCCAAGAAGTATTAAATTAAAAAGGCTTTGTTGTTAAAAAAAATTCTAGAGCCCTACAGTAAAATGAGTGTACAGAAATTATCCTTGATCCATTTTATTGTCATCCAAATAATCCTAATAAAAAGTTGAAAATCGGAACGATGATTTACACTACCCATTAACGCTACCATGGCGTACAGTGGCTTTTACAAGTAGGAAATATGAACGCTGGACATCAAAAAAAAAAATAAAAACATTTAATATAGATACCAGATGACCATAAGGAATTTTAAACTGTTTTTTTTTTTTAATAAACCAGAAGCACACAGTACAACAATTTTTCTAGCAGGTCGATTTATTGAGCAAACTGATCGTACAGTAAACAAGAAGCCGTTTTAAGAAACAATTTAACCAAGCTTGAAACACCGGTAACCGCCAAGCTGTTAGCTCATTTTCATTTAGCAGCGGGTAAGCCTAACAAACTTTTAAGAATACCATTACCAGAGAGGCATGAAAGACTTTCTGTTTCAGTATTACCATAATGTTCCACCAGTCAGTTGTCCAGCAATTGACCATTACAGAGGGTTGTTTACAATCTATGGTAACGAACTAACGATACGAATTCGGTCTTATTTCCCCGAAATTCCCTTTCTCCACCAACGATCATGCTCTATTTGATGGCCATGGGATACTGCAGCGCAGTTTCCATTGCAGTAGACTACTGCGAAGAACAAGACTTGTACGTTGCCACTCCTCCTCACAATATTTCCATATTCCATCCAATGAACAAGGACGTCGGATTCCCAAGGCTCATTTTAATAGTCCAAATGCGCAAAAATCCATGGGCGATGCGTCTGGAGACTTCACTGGTATCTCGGTAAATGGTATAGCCTGGATTACGGTTTGCTGTTCCATTCGTCGATTTGGACGTAGGCCTACGGCTGGACGCTTTGTCTTGGTGGAGACGGACCTTGTCAACGTCGTTTCCGTAAAGAGCAGGTAGTTCCTCTGCATAATTGGTGTCAGAAAGTGGTCTAAATCATGAATCCCTTCCAAAAACTTTCACGACATTCTCTGTACCAAATTGGAAACGATTTGGCTCACAGTGGACGATAAAAAAAATCGCCCTTGGTTTATTGCAGTCGGACATACGCTTTGTCTATTGTGGCCACATACTTCCATTTATCCCCAGCGAGATGACGTTCATACAGTTTTCTGCAATTGGTCTTACGTTTTGAAATGTGCCTTGGCATGCAGAGCTTGTGAACCTTGCTCTTATGTCTCTTTCACAATCCCAAATCTTTATGGATAATCTTGTTTACAGTATGAAGAGATGTTCCTACCTTAGCAGCAATGGTCCTTTGGGTCGCTGGATTGTTCCCTGTCACCATTTTCTTGACTTTCTGAATGACAGCCTTTGTGCGACTTGTACGTGTCCATGGATTTGCTTGCTTTGCAGTCCCGACAATCTGTCCTGTACGGGCCAAACCAACACCAGCCAACACGCTATGAACTCCTTTCTTCGAAATGGTGAAACCTCTTTTCCTACATGCCGTAATTATTACGGAATAACTGAATTTCGTATCGGAAAGGGCTGTAACGTACCCTTCCCAAAACTGTGACACTTTCGGAGGCATTTCTTCGAGCAAACTAACCCGCCGCCTGCTACACTAATGTTTAAGTATTTACCTGTACGTTTACATAAATTTGAATACTTACGGTGATTGGTTGAGACTAGGGTTGTGCCGATTAATAGTTTAAACGATAATCGTCTTCTTGGCGAATATACGTTTAGTAATTTTCGTTTAATACAAACCGAACCTCCGGCTGCCGATATTTGTGGAATCAGTTTCGAAAGTTTCGCAGACATATCGATTACTTTGGAACCGTTCGAGATTACGACATGCAGTTCGCAGCGTTTTTATCTTCCTAGCTATGTTTTAACTGTGGGTTACTGTTTAATTTCTTTTATTTTAATAATTATTGGACTTTTGCAGAAAACTACACCTTTGATGAAAATTGGGAATACAATTTTGGATATCCAGTTCGGTATTGGTATCTGATCGGTAAAGTTGCTATCGGTGCAGCCTTTTTTTAAATATTGGTCTTTTTTATTTTGAAAATTTCTGGAAGCATTCTGAACACAACCTTTCACATACAGTGGCTGTGGTACATAACAAAAAAGTGAATTACACGGCATTTGATGGTTAAAAGGTTTCCCTTGGCAGAGGATTTCGTTAGGACCCCTATATTGATTTCAGAAGTGGTGCCACGAAAATCGTCCCTTAGGGCCCGAAATGGCAGCATCTTTAAAAATGGCCGCCGTAATCTCTCCAAAAATGAAACCGTGCAAGAACCGGAAAAAAAACGATACAGCAATAGTTGTTTGCAATAATGTAATCTGCAATGTCACTCCCATACCTTTTTTTCATATCTCTTATGGTTTTCGAGAAAAATGGATTTTAGGCCATTTTCTGCCATTTTTCAGCTAACTTTCAACTGCTGCAGCGTCGTTTATAATTCAGGTGGATAGCTCCAATTAGATTTATTCGATGGGTGGGAATGTCTTCCTTTTCAATAAGGGTCGTTGAAAGGGTCTACAAACTGTTAGGAATCGAGCTGCGCCCGTCTTACTAGGGGCTGGTATTACAGTCACCATTGGATTTTTTGCTCATTTACAACTTTCAACTGGTGCCGAGACGTTTGTTATTTAGGTAGAT
>JAHWFP010259392.1:12090-34944 GCA_023313725.1 Lithobius niger | reverse complement strand
GAAAGTTGGTGTGAAGCTCAACGCTGTACGTGGTTTCGCATGGTGCTTGTTGCTCGTGGCACCACTTCTGAAATCAATCTAGGGGTCCTAAGGAAGCCCTCTGCCAAGGGAAACCTTTTAACCATCAAATGCCGTATTTTCGTAGCTACCACAGCCACTAATAGCAAACCCATACTCAATATCGTTTTAACCTTTCAGATGTCCGATTTACTCTAAAATTAGGTAGAGATTCGTATTTGTGGCGTTAATTATTTTCATACTGTTATCGTTATTTTGCAAGATACAGCAATTTATAAACCGAGACAACAAAAGTTAATATATGAAACCCAAGTTTCAGTAAAAATTGCTGCTTTCTTAGTAGCGTTTGAAAGCTGGGAGTCCCAGTTTCCTTGTCTGCGAAGAAATGATGTCGTCAGCTTCACTGCCTTTATTCCTCGCATCAACTGCTCCGTTTTCGACGTACGTTTTGAAACTCCTTTAGTATTGCAACCTCTGATTGGTGCTTTTGTGGAACGATATTTTTGAATGCATCAGAGCACAGCCTCAAGTGACATCATGGGGCGAAGTGAGTTTTCGGACGGAACGATAAAAATGGAGTGGACTCGAAAGTATTAAACTTTAAAAAATAATTATTTGGGGGACGGGGATTAATCCTTAATTGTTTTTCTAACCTTATGGTAAACGTTTAGCCAATTAATCGGAAATTTACAACCCTAGTTGAGACGTCACACGCCATGCAAATCGTTACCATAGGTTGTAAACAACCCTCCGTACTCTTGCAGAAAACATACGTTAAAAATTACTTTTTGTACAGGGTTGGTACTGAACAGACATTACCATTAGTGAGGCCATTTCAAGGCTAACTCGGGGGCATTTTAACAAGGTGAAGTGAAAACCGGACTGGCAACATATAATTTAATACATCTATTGATGTCCTATTTAAAATAAAAGAAAACTTATTTGATTTAACATAAATACCGTAGGCATAAAAATGTTTTAATGTGTGTGCTTTAGGGCATCTCTTCTTTGTTAAATTCCGCTATTTCATCTTCCGTTTCTGTTCTTTATTTTGTTAAATAGTGTAACAATATTATGTCATTGTCTTCCCCTCACCAGAGGAAAGAGGAATACAGCATCAGTACTTGCTCAGCTACTCTTCCTACGACAAACAGCTTGCACTGCATTGCACCTATATTTACATAACTCCTAGCTGGGAGAAGTATCACCATCTGAAGAAACACGCTCTACTGACAAACTAGTTTATACATTTTTTTACTTATTACTTCATAATAAATTCAAGGCTTCGACAACAAAAATTCCCATTCTTAAAGGGCAATTACATCCATTTTGACATGCATGTTTTACCATAAATCGCCTAATTAAAAGCCCATGGGCGGCTAAAATAATTTCGACAAAAAAGTGGAGGGGGCGTTAACAAAGCTAAAACAAGATTCTGACCTTAACATATTTTTTGGGGTGGCTATTTAGGTCTAAATCCATTACGGTAAAGTTGATTATTCAAGTGCGTGAACTGAGTTCACTCTAGCATTAACACAATCTTTTTTTTTAGTGAATCGTACAATTGACTAAAAGTTTATCGAATTCAACATTTTATTCCTTCAAATATTGGTTGTTCTGCAGCAAAATTAACGAACATATTCATAAATTTAACAAAATCAACATTTAATCCAACACGATTCTCGGGAGCGTTCGTAATCACGGAAAAGTCGGCAATATTAGGCCTACGTGATCGATCATTGAGGTGCGTAATATGGCTTCAGTCTAGCGAAAACACTATAACTTTTTCTCATTTATTCTTAAGTTAAGTTTATTAGATCATTCTTCTTCCAATATCTAACCTAATTCAAAGCTAAAATAAATTTCTAACCATCACCAACTTTTAAAACAGACACGCGATTCACAACCGGAAAACGCCAAGCAGAGTTACGTTATCAATTTCAACTCACGGCCGACTGAGATAGCTCTGTTGGCTGAGAGTAGCTCAAGCGTCGAACAGTAGTGGCCAGCTAAGGCCGTCGGACGCTTGAGCTACTCACAGTCAACAGAACTATCTCAATCGGCTGCGAGTCAAAATTGATAAGTACCATCTGTCGGCATTAATTTCTGCACGTTCCAGAAAAACAATGGCGGTCTCCGTATTGTGTTTTGGTGATGCAGTAATTAAATTGTTGAATCGGACGTACGTAACATATTCTTACCGCAGTTCTTGTGTTTAGTTATTGTGTAAGTGATCCAACGTACAACCACTGCCTACTCTACACACTGCCTGTTCAATCCCTGGAAATGCGTCTCCTGCAGTAGTACTGCCAACACTCACTAGGTCGCGCCACCTTAGTAGGGTTTCTCCCGCAGCTAGTAGCATGGCGTTGTGTGAAGATTGGCGTTTGTGTGATTGAATTTGTTTGTTCTCTGGCTTACAAATAGGGTAATTATATTGTCAACCCTCTATAAATCCTTCAAATGGTTTATGATACGAGAAAACATTGAAAGAAAAGCCAAAATGTGCCATTATTTGTTTTTTCTTTGCAATTTAAGTCATCAAAAAAAGATGCAGCCACTTGTATAATTATGGTGAATGTACAAATAAATGAAAAGGAAAGTAGAAATTATGAAAGTGCTGCAAATTGTTTTAAAGCAGGGTTACAATTTAAAATTATATTTCTAAAAGCTCATGCCTGAACCAGCACATTAGAAAAAATGATTAAAAATTGATAAACAAAATTTGACGTTCAGTTACAGTTTCTCTCGTTTTTTTTTTAGATGGCGTACTGCTGTATTCCAAGATGCAGTTGAAATAGTGTATGATAATATAAAGAAAATTTAAACATCAACACCATGACCTGAATTGCGGGCGGGGGGGGGGGGGGGGGGGAAATGTTGTTGCGATAAATAGGGGACTGCTGTTTTTTTTCTGGTGTCGTTTAGAAATATCCCCTCCATAAAAAACCATGTAATGACAGGACCCTAACACCGTACATTTCAATATTTTTTTCATTATTTTCTTTCTGCTATGCAATTAAGTCTCTAAGTCAACCAAAAGTGATGCAGCCACTTGTTTAGTAATGATGACTGTATAAAAACAATGAAAAGGAAAGAAGAAATTATGAAAGCCTATTCACTAGTGTAACACTAGCTAATATGTAAACTTTTCTTATTCCCCCCCCCCCCCCACCACCACCACCACCACCTTCCACTAATTGCATTCATTTTTTTTTTGGCATGAAATAGTTTTCATAAGCAATACTTAGTATCTAGAGACAAAGCGACCAGTGATTACAAAAAAAAATAAAACAATGTCAAGTAGTAAATAAAAGTTAGCAAAGGATTTAGCAACACTATATAAGGTAAAATAATGTATCAGTCATACTCCCCTCCCTACAATAACATAATGGTAACACATTTGCACACCCCCCCCCCTTTCCAGGCATTATGTAATTTGTGAACAGCCTCTCCAATTCGTGAACCCCCTCCAGGCATTATGCAATTTGTGAAGCCCCTACAGACGCTTGACGGATGACACACTAGAGTGTGTCTTAAATTCATCGGTTTATAATTGTTGAACTTCATCTGATTTGTTGGTATTTAACTGATTGTTGCACTATTTACATTTATTCTTATATTACTCAATAAATAGGCATTATTAACTCAATAAATTCAATTAATTAATCATTCTTATATGTCGCTATTGTTGAAATTAGGCGCCTTTTCCCGCCTGGAGTTTTCCAGCTAAATTGTCCCTCTCTCCACCGATCGTGCGGATGACAGATTTCGATTAACACTCGTTAAAACAAAACAACAAAACAAAACCACCTTTTTAGGTTCAAGTGTCATTTACTGCTCCCTTAAAACAGAAAACCTAAACTAAACCGTTTCAGGTTAAACCATACTGGTATTTTTCATGGTATATAGTACTATTGTATTTATTTTAACAATTTAAAACTGAAACTTTGCTCCACTCTTATTATCCACCACCACTTTGCACAATTGTATCAATAAAAATCCCAGAACACCTTTTTTGCTTTTCCAACAATGGTACATTTTTTTCTGTGAAGAGCAATCACACAAAAAAAAGTACAATCTTTGAAAAGGCAGAAAAAGACTTCTGGGAACGTTAATGGCCCTTGATTAATTTTCTTAGGCTATAACTTTATTTTTTTACTGGGAACATATTTTTATTGCTTTTTTTTTTATTTAACGCCCAAGAAATCGTTATTTTCCCTTTCAGTTCACACTCATTCTATAGAAGCGTTCCCTACGAAGGTAGTGACACCTAGCGGCGATCCTTGGAACTACTCTGGAGAGAGAATTGCATGCGCTTTCCCGGGATTGAACAGGCATGTGTAGAGTAGGCAGTGGTAAAACATGCATGTCAAAATGGATGTAATTGCCCTATAAAGGAATTTTATAGGACTTATATTTTTATAGGCCTTAAGTTTGCAGAGACAAAATTCAAGGCTTGTTGGTGTTTTAACTGAGTGCTTGCTGTTTGATTTAGAGATCAACATAAGAGGAAAAAGGTTAAAAATAGGGACTACGACGAATAACGAGTGGTTCACCATTATGGTAACTGGAAGTGACAAGCTTCATTTAATTAACGTTACTGAAATACAGTGATATTAACTAACTAGACGACCTTTAGTTTCGCTAATAATTTTTTACAAGTAAAATATTTTCTACACTGTTGAACGATTTTTTTTTAATTGTGTCAATTGACTAGAATAGGCTTATGTGAAATAATAAAAGAGTCCAACATTATTTTTAAGAGCAGTCTTTCTCCAACACTCCCCCTTGTTGGTCTCTTGGTAACCCCTTTTTCCAGGATCACACATAGTCCTCTTAGTCCCATGGCTAACATATGGATGTTAGACTTCGTCTTTGGAAGTATCTTGGTTAAAATGTCTGCCACATTTTCACGTGTGGGCACATACTGAATGTCAATCACACCATCCAGAACTTGCTGTCTTAGAAAATGGTTCTTCAGGTCGATGTGTTTACTTCTTTCTGACGTTATTTTATTTCTTGAGAGATAAATCGCACCTTGATTGTCTACTTTGAGTGAGGTTGGGTTCTTGACGAATTATCCCATCCCAATCTCGTTGAAGATGTTTTTCAGCCACATCACTTTCCTTGGAGGCATGACACATAGCGATATATTCTGCTTCCACCGTTGAAAATGCTCTTGCATCTTGCTTCCTGCTTCGTGATGTGACTGCGGCACCTGCTAAAATTCCGACGTATCCACTGTAGGATCTTTCATCGGTGATATCAGATGCCCAGTCTAAATCTGAATAGAATTGGAACTTCGCGTCTTCTCGTCGGTAATGGAGTTTTATGTTTTGAGTCTTCTTCAAATATCTTAAGATATGCTTAACCTCATTCCAATGCGCTTCTGCAGGATTGTTGTTAAAGTGGCTCATGTATGCTACTGTACGAGCGAGATCTAGTCTTGTGCCATTTGCCAAATATAGGAGATGTCCTATAGCTTATCTGAATGGCATTGAGCTTCGTGGTGATTCTTCATCTCCCTTACCTTCTTCCTTTTTCGAGAATTTCGTTCCTGGATCCAACGAAGTGGCAGCTGGTCTTTTGTTTTCCATCTTGAAGGTGTGTAGGATATCCAGCGCATAGACGTTTTGGTCGATAGCGATCGATCCAACTTTGAACTGGCTTATTTTGATCGACAGGATCTCCTTTGCTTCACCGAGATCTCTCTCTTTGAATCTTCGATTTAGCTTCTCCTTGAAGGCGTAGAGTGCATCATCATCTCTTGAGATGATTAGGGTATCATCAATGTACATGCCCATGATGATTCTATCATCCATGTTGTAATGCACGCAGGGATCTGCTACTGATTACTTGAATCCAATTTCTTTCAGAAATTTGTCTAAAACATATGGTCCACTCCCTTCCGGACTGGTGGAGCCCATACAAACCTTTATGGAGTTTGCAGACATAATCTTTTTTGCCTTTCTTTATGAAAGGTTTCGGCTGCTGCATATGTAAGTTTCTTCTTGTAGTTTACCATGGAGAAGGCATCGGTGATGTCCATGTGGTGAACTTTCCAACCCAGCTCTACAGCGATGGCTATGAGCGTCCGCACAGATTAGAGCTTCAGAACAGGCGAGTACGTTTCCTTGTAGTCTATGCCTTCAACTTGCATAAAACCTCGTGCTACAAGTCTAGCTCTGTAGCTTTCCTAATTATTATTATTATTTATTTCACAATCGGACCACAAAATGGTCCATACATATATCAACAAATGTAGGTTTAACTGGCCTAAGCCATACAAATAATCTGACAATTGGCAAACCCAGCCAAAGCTAACAAAAAAACAAAACGGTGTTAGCCGTCAACTACATTGTGTCCCCATACAACACGGAATGCCACACATTCATGGTACTTCCTCTTTGACTAGCAAAGTGAGTAATCGTGTGTACAAAGAGTGTTGGTGGATGCCAGCACCCCTGAGCGGAAGTCCCAAACTGCCTTCCTCGTGATAGCAGTAGCCGACAAAAGATTGTTCTCCACCAGCAGTTGACTGGTGCTTGACCATGCTGGCCGAACATGGGCCTGTCTCGCGACATTATTGTAGCAAACACGAAGCTTGTTCATGCTGGCTATTCTATAGTCAATCCACAAGCTGCACGTGTACACTTACAGGCTGGCACAGTAAGCTTTCAGCAGGCAGTTCTTAACAAATCTGTCACAAGTGCCAAATTTAGCTACAAGTGTGTTCCCAGCAATGCACAATATATGACACTGCCGGCAAATGTCCGCGTCATCACATAGGTCCTCACTGATGATGTGCCCCAGATATCTAACACTTTGAACATACTTCACCAGCTTGCCAGCTAGGAAATCTTTGGTGGGGTAAAGTTCTTCCATCCACGACCTTTGGGAACAACCACCAGGCAAACCGATTTCTCAGGGTTAAAACACAAATCCAGTTGAGCTGCAACGAGTACACAAGTATTCAGTAACATTTGAATGGACTAGGCGGAGGGGCACAGAATAGCGAAATCATCGGCATAACAAATATTGTTCACACAGATGCCCCCAAGTGACAACCAATGCCTTTCTCAGCAAGAGACTGACTAAATGAATCCATGTACACTCCGAACAAAGCAGGTGAAAGGATCAGGGTTGGCAATGATTAAATCATTGATTAAATCATTGATTTAAATCATTAAATATGAAATTAAAGCAAAACTACAAGAAATATACAAAATAAGATAAATAAGCAAAAAAGTTTCCAGCAAGCCCTAACACTAGCTCACTATTTGGCTAAGGTTATGACGCCATCGGTTATGGGTAAAGAATTACGGAAGAGGGGTACGACTCTGGGATCAATTAGGTGGGCTATGCAAATTATCCAAATATAGTTCCAGTGCCAAACCATTCTCAATATAAGTTCATCCAAAACGTTGTCAGTTCGGTCTAACCACTCGAATGGTGGACTTCACAGTTGGACAAAGTGGACCAGGAGGTGATCGATGTAGCAGTAGTTCACATTGCAACTGCCTCCACTGCTCATGTGGAAAGGGTATTTTCATACTAGTTTGGACAGGTGCAGTGCAAACTTCGAAATGGTTTATGCTTAGGCAAAGTTGCCAATTTAGTGTTTTTTTTTAAATCTTTGAATCAAAAACGTTATAGGAAACTAGGCAAAAGTGTCTTTGACTAATAGCAATTAGCAAATGACAAGACCCAATTTTTCACGAAAAATTGAAGATATTTTGAGTAGGAAAGCCAACCAAGTTCCCATAATTGAAACTACGTTGAGCATGCAACTACAGCCTAGTAAGTTGTCATTTAGGCTGGTTACTTATTGTAGCAGCTACTTCGAGTATGATACAATAGCCGACTACAGAATACTACTAAGTTCTTGTAATTACTGTTGAATCTACCTTGAGTATGAAACAACAGCCTACAAGTTGCTATAATTACTGTTGAAGCTTTTTGAATATGCACTTGTAGACTACTACAGTGTACTACTAAAATAATTGTCAAGTTTTGTATATGCCGTGTCCCACAACTTTTAAATAATGTTTACTCAAGTTTTGGAAAAAAAATTGATTTAAATCAAAAAAATCGATTAATTGGATTTTTTGAAAAAAATCATGATTTTTTCCAACCCTGGATACTACCTTGTCTAACGCCATTGCAAACATGAAACCCCTCAGAAACACAACCATTCCAACGAACGGACATCTCTTGCCCAGCGTACTACTTTGCCAGCAGCCGAATGGCCCACTTCTGAACCACCCTGTCCAGCAGCTTACCAAACAGGACCCACCAATTAACCCAGTCATATGCCTTGCTAGCGTCCAGAAGACACACAAAAACAGGACTATCTTGAGAACGTTAATGACAGATGGTCTCCTTAAGCGCATGAATAGCCTGTTCGGTGCTGTGCTCACGTTTGAAGCCAAACTGGTTATCATAAGTCATCAAGAACCGTTCAAGTCTAATCATGAGGAGTTTCTCCAGAACCAGGGAGATAATGCTTGCCAGTGCAATGGGCCTGTAGTAATGGCCTTCTTTTGAAAAACAACTGCACGGCCTTTAGTTTCGCTAATAATTTTTCACAAGTAAAACACAGTATAACCTCGTTAATAAGAACTGGGATAACAATAATTCCCACTTAATAAGAACTTTTTTTCAAGATTTTGGTTGGTCAGCTACTCAGTCAGCACTAAATATATTCGGCTGTAACGAACTCTGTTAATACGAAAGTACGGATAAAACGAACAAATATTTACAATACTAGCTTATTTTTACGAATTTGTTGTTCGTAACGGTTTCTTTTCCCTCCCCCTTAAATTTCGTTTCGTTTCACGCAAAACATCAATCGCTAGTTGACTCCATCTTGGAAAGTGATGAGAGTTTCGTCCGTTTGCGCAAGCGCGAAGGTTAAGGACGAATGAAAAGAAAATACCGTGTACCGGTAGGCAACATTTTTTTATAGTGGCAGTCTAATTTCTCTCGTCCGTTTAATACGAACTACGGTTAATAAGAACATTTTTAGCAGTCCCCTTAAAGTTCGTATTAAAGAGGTTTTACTGTATCGTCTACACTGTTTAACAATTTTTTAGTCGCGTCAATTAACTAGAATAGGCTTATGTGAAATAATAAAGAGTTCAACATTAGGCCTATTTTAAAGAGCAGTCTTTCTCCAACAATGCTTTGACTTTTCAAATTTAGGGTTTTTCAAGGCTGTGTACAAACACTTTTGGTAGGTTTTTACCAACTGTGAAAAGTACGACTCGGACTGTGATTGGTACAAGCAAACCTTCAGTGACAGTCAACAGCCCTACAGCATCAACTTTTTCATCTTAACACCAAAGCAGACTGGACAGAATCTGCTAATTATGTCTCCCATTTCCAGACCAGTTCTCGCACGAGCAGGTAGTCAACACCCCACCCCTACTAGCGGTTCTTTGGTGGAATAAAATTTTGGTGATACTGAGTAACCTGGCCTGGAGCCAGGAAGTGAAATCTGCAGTTTCACCCGTAGACGATCTTGTGACAAGTGATGGAATATGAAGGTAGAGTTACAACACGGATACTCCCGCCTCCAACAGTCCTGGTATAGCTTAACAAAAAGTAGGAAACGTCAAATCCAAAATGGAAAAAAAAAATTAGGTAAATGAGGAATTTTTCACATGAGCCCGAGTATAAAATGTGGGAAAAGTAGAAACTCTACCCCCTCTGCACCAGGCTGTAAAGAAGCTAGTTCTTCACCAACAGATTTGAGAGGAGACCTCTGCTCAAAAGATCAAAAACCTGAGGGTTTATCGTTTTCGCAACGAACATTTTTTTTTCATTAGCGCTCGCTAGCGCTCATTAGGCCTATCCAGACCTCCGTCTTCAAAACACCATATCTTCAAGAAAAATGGACCAAAACGTTTGAAATTTGCGTCCCTTAATAGACCTGAACATTCTCAAGACTTCTGCGAAAACAGAACAATAAATTTCCACTCCAATAATTTTCTACATCATTTTGAAAAAGTTACCAAAATGACCGGTGCCACAAGCAAATCTTCAATCGCCGTTTTCAACACCTTGTATAAAAAATTGTAATTACTTTATTTCGTTTGCAGGCATAAAGCCAACCAGCTTAGTGTTGTTTAGGAGGAATTTATCCTCACATACATGTATTTGAAACCCAACACTTGATGTTTTTATTTTAGCGAAGGCCAAGTTATTTATGAAAACTTCGACTGTAATTTTTATTATTAGCGGCTGCAATAATAGTTCACAATTTTCCATGCGTTCTAGCATTCAGGGAATAAGCTGGTATATTTAACCTTTTATTTTATTTAATTTAATTGGGCAACAGTTTAGCAAAAACTAGGTCTCTGAACACTACTGAACTCGGCAACACTTTCCTTCGAATTTTACCGGACAATTTTTACAAAAGTGTTTATCTTGTATTTTTTTTTCCAGGGCTCCGACCATGGTTACGTTCCTACTATTAAAAATCACGTTTGTTCAAAAAATTGAGCAAAACACTTCGCTCCCCTTCCTTCTATAGTTGCAATGCATAACATTGTAGTTTCATAAAAATATATATAGGCCTATTTTTCACGTTGTTATGAGTTTAACTCAATGCACTTCTCAAGCTAAGGCCTCTAAAAACACCCAAAGTTGACAATTCCCTTTGCCATCCAAGCTCCTTCAATTCCCTTCCAATCAGAACTCAGTATTTACTTTCCCCTCCACTCAGAGTGCAAAGCTACCCAGCCCATCCGCGCTGCCATGCCTACTTCCGGTAGTGACAGCCTGGCCGGCCAAAGTCAGTCTCTCCTCCTCCAAGGCGATCCCTCTACCCCGCTCCCCCCCTCCGTCGCTCTCCTACAGGGCCGCGGTTTCCCTACCTGCCAGCAGGCAGCAGGTATAAAACAGACCTGGGAAACTGCATCAGGAGCATTGGCTCAACTCCAAGTCAGACGTTACTACGGCGGTCGGAGCAGAGATGTCCCCAGTCCGAGTGTTGCCATGCCTGGCAAGGTAGCAGTTTAGATAACTAGTTTTAGCTTTGTTTAATTTTTCGGAACTTTATTTCTAAATTTTAATTTAAAGATTTAAACTTAACTTCTGACTTTGGATTCGTGATTATGGGTAGTTAAAACCATCGGCATTTTCTGGTCTCCCCTCCCATAACTTAAGGGTTTAAGGGTCCCCTTTCTAAAAACCGGCTCTCTTTCTGTTTGTTTTACAACATGTAATCAAACCTTTTTTTGAGATCGCCAAGGTCCTGTAGCATAATTACAGAAGCACAGACTTCGATAGTAGGGCCCTGATTATTGCTAGCTTGACTCAATGTGAATAAGTAGATTTGATCTTGTGCAAGATGCCTTGAAACATAATCTTAGACTAAGCTTGAAATTGTAAGGTACTTTTTCTAACTTAGAGGTGTTTAGGTAACACCAAAGAACATTTTCTAAACGAAATTGTAAGTGTGAATTTTACTTTGAATTCGTTGCCGATAATTTATTCACGTAAATAAATTTTTGTACTTTCACTGAAAGTTATTTGTAAAGACTAGTTGCCCTGTAAAGTGTTTCTTTCCCCTGTTTATTAAAACGAAGAGTTTTAAACTCAGTTTGCTTCTAGAGAGATTTAATTTGCTAGTGTTTTAACTAAAAACAACTCTTTTTATTAAAGCCTAAGGTTAGCAATTAAACCATCCACCAAGGGTGTGCGATACCAGGTTTTTCAATTCGATACTGATACCGATACTTTATTCATCTGAGTATCGGTATCGCGATACTTTCTCGATACTGATACTTTCTCGATACTGATATTTTTTCGATACCGATACTTTTCTTGATACCGATACTTTTCTCGATACCGATACTTTTCTCGATACCGATACTTTTTTCGATACTGATACCTTTTTTAAGAAAGCAGTAGGAATAGACAAAGTCAAATGACTTCATCTGTAGCGTCCTTTATTCCTTCATTACAATTACCGTTCAGACAAAGATATTTTAGATGACAATAACGTTAAGCTGAACTTCTATGTTACGTTAAAAAATTAACCTTAAAAGTTTGAATAAAGGCCTGTTAGTGTTAATGAAAAAAATTCTTAATTCTAATTAGTGTAGTACAGACGACTGTTCAGCATAGAAATTAAAAAATAAACTCGGACTAGGCTACATGGAATTTACTTACAATTTTATGTATTTGATATTACAAATAAAGCAATACAGAACAAATTATATATATTACATGTAATTAAGAAAAAAGAATCAAATGGGTTTGTTTGTTTTTTTTTACTTGCGTGCTTGTTTAATTTGATGGGTTTCTGGATTTCTTCACTAAGTGTATTTTTTTAAGTATACATTTTATAAAATCTTATTAAGTTTATGTATGAAAATATATTTGAATTTAATATTTGTAATTGAGTAACACAAACATATCCAGTTTAATAAAAAAAAATCAATTTAAGTTTAAAACAAGATCGTTGCATAGGATTGTTGCTGCCAGGATGTGTGCTTAATGCTTAGTGATGCTAAAATGCCTGAAGATTTTTGCTTTCCGGAATTAAATAAAAATTATGTATACAAATATAAATAAAATATTTAAATTTATAACTTATTAACACAAAATATGCAGTTTAATAAAATAAAATTTCAATTTAAGTTTAAAACAAATTAGTTACTTTTATTTTTACGGAAAATACCCATCATGCATTGCACTCTTCAATTTCAAGTTGCAGTAAAACGATGGTGAACAACAAAGACCAGCAACGTTGTAATAATAAAGTCTTAGCTTCCATAAACAGTCAGCAATCAACTGTAAGGTATTCTTTTCCAGTGATCACCGTTCTTTTTGGGATTTTATGATTTATTTGGTGTGGATTGCACTCACAGAGAGTCAATAGGTAGGTGGCCATTAAAAACGTGTGAAACTGCTGCTAAACGTTAGGCCTATCGGTAACAAATCTACAACGATGTACAACGATCTAAACTCTTGAAATTAATTTTCTGTGCCAAAACCTCTTCGGTATTCTCTTAATACTGCAATATTTTTTAAACCAACGATACTTTTTCGATACCTTCGATACTACCGAAAATCGATACCAAGTTTTGAATTTCGATACCACTACCGATACCAAGACAGTATCGGAAAAAGTATCGAAATTCGATAGTATCGCACACCCCTGCCATCCACCTGGTGGCAGTGAACCAAAACGATTAGATAGTACTAAAACTTCAGATAGGACATAGACGCTCTGTTCCTAACCGTGCAGTAGTGACTGCTATGCTTATTTAAACTCCGCAAAAGTAAAAACGGCCACCCGAAGTACTTCTAACTTTCCCGAGACCACACCAGATGTCGGTGCAGAACAGTAGGCACCTCAAGGACCTGTGAGCACCGCTACAAGGCACTGATCCAGAGAGCATTTTTTTTGTACAAATTCGACTGCATAAACTACTGAAGACAAATCAACGCATGGGTTTTTCTACCCCTTATTGCTGCATTGCATTTCTTGTATAATGAACAATTAATTCTTGGTGTACAAAAAAAAAGATTCAGAAAACTTACAGGTTACAAAAAGAGAACAGAAAGAATGCATGCATTGTATAGGCCAGCGAATTTTCCAAACGGATAAAATTCACACCTTCGGGGGCTTTTCAGTAAGGAAACTTTCGACGTTTCTCCTCTCCAAGAAAACTCTGGGGGATGGTCTGGTACTGTAGATTGTGTTCTAATCCCCTGCTGATTTGTAACCAACTCCCACTAAAATTTCATCGTGTCCTGTACCTACAATGCGGCCTCATATATTCAGTCTTACACTTCTAACACTGAGATATTTCAGCACAACAAAGGTTTTTTGCATCTAGTAATCCATCAACTCACCAGGCCAAGAGCCGCTTTGTGGACTGGTGACACAGATAAATCGGCACATTTTATCTCCCAGACTTGAACAGCATCGAACCAAACGTCTGGGGCCACCGCAGTGTCGTAGCGGTAATAGGGCTTTGGCTTCTCAATGACATGGTCGTGGAAAAACTTGCTGTGTTTCTCCAGGTCTTCATCTTTGAAGCCAGTTCCCAGCTAAAAAATTAAAAGAGTAGTCGGATAATATCCTCCATCAAATAATCAAGTAAGAGTTTAACAAGATAATACAGTAAATAACAGTAGTACAGAAACTATCTTTATGCAACTGATCAAGCTTAACCGGTTTTGGCATAGCGAAGAAAATGGTCAGACTCACCCTTTTTCATACCTCTTGCAGGTGTAGCGTAGTGGGTCTTAATTGAAAATGAAAGTTGGAAATATGAATTTTTTTATTTTGGTAGAAAGTATCTAAAAATAAGAAATTTTTAACTAATTTTTTAATTTTTATTTATTCGAAAAAAATCCACATGATGTTTTACTTTGAATGATCGAATTACAGTCACACTCTTCAAACTATAAGAAAAAGATCATTGCAGTTCATACTGTGAAATCAACAACTTAAAACAATTACCGAAATAAAACTCTTCATTTTTCAAGTCAGCAAATGGAACACGAAAACTGATAAATATTAAATAGAGGCTACGGCAACAGCTGAATTCAAATCATGGACTGCACAATGTAACTAGAAGGCCAATAAAAATCTTAGAAGTGAATGAAGTCTGAAGAACGCAAACACACAGTATTCCACTCGTCCGTGGTTTGTCCAAACTTTGTAGATGTTGTTTAATATCTCTATTTTGGAGAAGGAGCACATTTACTGTGAAGAGTGTGACGACTTGCCTTTGCATTCTTTAAGCTAGAAATCACCTGAAATTCCAACGTGGCGGTGGTTTGAACTCTGCCGGCTCAAAACGAAAACATTAAATAATTTGAGTTCAGAACCGACTGGGAAATTGTTTCGTCAGGAGAAATTTGTCATCTTATAGTCACGGATCATTAGACTGCAAGCATTTGCTCATCGACAGATTTAGCTAATCCAGGTAGTGTTGTTACCAAGGCAACAGTACCTTTACCATCAAGATTAAATTCTAGCTGTGAGAATACAAAGGTGAGTCGTTGCGTAAACACGCCCTGACTGTTAGTTTTTTTTTTAATAAAGCTAGAAGTTAAAAAACATCAAAATTCCAGGTTACCTGGTTAATTTTTGTTTCTATTGCCTATTGAAAAATACATTACCGAATTATTAGCATTCTCCTTCTCTTAATGCTGTTTCAACTAGAGATAAAACAAGTTCTTCCGGTCCGCTTAGCTACAGCATCCACTGCACATGCGGTCCACTGCATATATAGTCGAAGCGGAGCGACAGAGCTCACCTTTTCGACACCTCTACCCTGTCCAAATGGCAATGAGAGGGGAGGAGGGCAGGAAGCCGGGTACTGTATTTTTCAATAGGCAATAGAAACAAAAATTAACCAGGTAACCTGGAATTTTGATGTTTCTACTTGCCGTGAAAAATACATTACCCAATTATTAACATTCCCATATAATAGACTTCGTCAAGGCGGCGGGCACCATTTGATCGGATTCCCCTTAGCTAGCGGCCGGCCCCTGTAACGCAAGGTTAGTTTACAGTGCGCTCAAGGGCTAGAGTACTCTGTGGACGGCTATAAATGGCCCAACACGGTACAAACCGTCGGCATGCTGGGACATATCCCGAAGGTAGTGGGACGTAAAGACGGTAGGACGGCGCCAAGAAGCGGATTCCATAATGTCTGTAATGGAAATATTGCTGAAATAGGCGCAGGATGTGGAGATGGCAAGAAGCTCATGTGCCGTGACTTTGATATCGTCTGTGACGCAATTGATGTCCATGGCCTCGTAGGCTTGGAGGACGACGGTTTTGATCCATGAAGCAATCATCCGTGCAGAAGTGGTCCCAGTTTTACTGCTGAACGGGAGAAAGAGTTGGGTACGATCCCGGCGGATAGAAGAGGATGCCTTCAGATAGAAGCGGATGGCCCGTACGGGACACAAGGTTCGTTCCTGGTCATCCCCTAGGATGTTGGACAGGGACAGGATGATGAACGGATGCGAGCGTTCGGTGGGTTTCTGGGTTTTTGCTCGGAAAGAAGCAGCAGGAGTAAGTGTGACGCCACGAAAGTCTGGCAGAAAGAAGCAGTCACGTTCTTTTGCGGACAGGGCTACAACGAAGACAGGCGGCGAAAGCCACGAGGAAAACAGTCTTCTAGTAAGATGGCTGAGACGTGCAGAGGCCAACGGTTCGTACGGGGGAGCCATCAAAGCCGTAAGGACGACGGATAGATCCCAGTCTGGAAATCGCTTGGGGACCCGTGGGCGATCTAATTGAAAGGAGTGGATAAGCGAGGAGATTTAAAATCCGTGAGGAGAGCAGTATTTCCGGCAGCTTTGAAGACAGCATTCAGTGCTGAACGGTACACTAGGATTGTGGACCCGCGTAAACCCTCCTTAAATAAGGAAGTTAGGAACCGGAGGAGGCGGATAGGCGGATTGAGTGGATCGACTTGTTGTGTGAACTACCAATGAAACCATCTTTTCCAGTGGCTGTCCTAAACTTTCGTAATGGAGGACCGCACGGCTCTGGAAGCAATGCGGGAGGCCTCGTCCTCAAGAATGCCTGTTGAGCGGAGGAGTCGGATGATAGTAGCCACCCGTGAAGCTGAAGCGAGGATAGGTTTGGGTGGAGGAGCCGTTCCTGGCCATGCGAGAGAAGATCCCGTCGTGGTGGTAACCGGCACGGGGAGGCAATGAGGAGGAACAGTAGCAGAGGGAACCAAGCTGCGGATGGCCAGTCGGTGCTATCAGGAGAAAGAGTCCGGAGCAGTTCGCGATATTGCGGAAGACTAATGGCAGGAGGCGAGGTGGAGGGAAGGCGTAAGCATGGATGTGGTTCCAGTCCAGAGTGAGGGCGTCCACTGCCCAAGCTCGGGGATCCGGTAGGGGACTGACAAACAGGGGTAGTTTGTTGTTGAACCTCGTGGCGAATAGATCCACCATTGGTTGATGCCATAATTGAAAGAGGGCGTGGCACATGGATGGATGAAGTGCCCATTCGCTGATCAGGGGCTTTTGGCGAGAGAGGGAGTCGGCAATTACATTCAGGGGCCCAGGGATATGGAGCGGTAGCAGTCGAATGTGGGAGAGGATGCAGAAGTGGAAAATTTCGGACGTGATAAGGTAGAGAGAGTGGGAGCGAGTTCCACCGCCCTTGCGGAGGTAAGCTACTGCCGTTGTATTGTCGATATGGATTTGGACAGTTTTGGAGGACAGGAAGCTTTGGAATTGTCGAAGGCCGTGAAAGACTGCGCGAAGTTCCAGGTGGTTGATATGCTCGTTGGTATCCACAGGCCACAGACCGGAGGCTGTGAGGTTGCCGACGTGTGCTCCCCATCCTAGCTGAGAGGCATCTGTGAATAGGTGAGGATCGGGGGACGGTTCGTGAAGAGGAACGGACGCAGTTAGGTTCATGATGTCTATCCACCAAAGGAAGTTCACCATTGGGAAGGACGGACCTCGGGTTTGAGGGGGCATCTTGAGAGCAAGGCTCGAGTCCCCTCCTCCTCCCCACTGTGTCAGGCGATAGTGGTGGAGGGGGCGAGCCATCCACCTGCCATAGGGGACAAGATCCGCAAAGGAGTTTATCGTCCCAATGGCGGATGCAAGGTCCTGAAAAGTATGTTGAGATTGTCGTAGGAACTGCCGAGAGGTTAGCAGGTGGGGTTGGAACCGGTCTGGAGATGGGGCGATTGTATCCAGGGCGAAGTCGAAGGATACTCCGAGGAAGACGAAGCGTTGAGCCGGGAAAAGACGAGACTTTGGGATATTGATACCGAAGCCCAGCTGGTGAAAAAGTGACACGACGGCGCGCAAATGTTCCAGCAGGTCGGGAGGGGATTGATGAGGCAGAAGACAGTCGTCGAGAATGGCGTGGAGGCGGATCCCTTGTTGATGGTGATGTGCCAAGACCGGACAGAGGACACAAGTGAAGAGTCTTAGAGCAGCGTTGAGTCCGAACGGTAGACAAAGGTATTCGTATACAGTGTTGTCGAGGACGAAACGAAAGAGGTGGCGGACAGTTGCATGTAGGGGGATGTGTAGGTAGGCGTCGGCTAGGTCTAGTGACACCGTCCAATCGTGAGGACAAAGGGATTCGCGGATAGAGGAGACGGTTTCCATCTGGAAATGCGGATTGTCTATGAACCGGTTGAGGGGTTTGAGATTGAAAATTAGCCGAGTTCCACCGTTCTTTTTGCTGCATAGGAAAATGTCGCTGTAGCACCCTGGCGAAAATGGGGGGAAAACTACGCGGATAGCTCTTTAGTGAAGAAGAGATAGTATTTCTAAACGTAAAGGGCTCGAAGGATGAGACTGTCGATCCCACGGAGGATCGCCTGTTGGGGGAGGAACAAGGAACTTCGGCTTGAAGCCGTCGGTTACAATTGAACAAAGCACGGAGTCGTTGGTAAGTGCATCCAAGCTTTGGCATAGAACTGGAGACGACCCCCTACAGCCTGTAGGGGAGGAGGAGTGTCAATAGGATCTAGGGGTCCGACGTTTGGAGTGCCGTCCGGAATCTGAGGATGAACGGCCCAGGGAGCGTCCTCGTCCGTGGGGTCTGTATGGAAAGGGCGTAGCGGATCGAGGCGCAGGAGGGGGCGGACGATCAGCAGTCTTGACCTCTTGAGATGATCCTAACGGAGCATCCGTCTTGGGGTGGATGGAGAGGGGACGTTTAGAGCTCCTTGACTGGCAAAGCGCGGTTTCCGTGATATGTCCAGGTGCGGCGCTACCTTTGGGATGAGGCCCCGGAAGAGACATTCCGTCTCGTGGATTGGTTGATTGCGGAGGAGGTGGCGAGTGGACGCATGGAGGTTAGGAGCAGTGTTTAAAGCAACCTCTCGAAGTAGCAAGGTAGAATTAAAAAGGGCTCTGGTAAACCAGTTCATTGCATGGTAGGTGGCAAAGCATCCCTTGCGAAAGACTTGATTAATGAGGAAAGTGACCTGTCGAGTATCCTCAGGCGGATCAGAATAGAGCCGTTCACACATTGCATTGGTGGTAGTGCAGAGAACATCCGCTTGAGAACAAGTGCGAGGCCGAGGCGGAGGATGCGGTCGTTATCCCGAAGAACAAAGACTGGAACTGAGGCTCGTCGAGGGAGGGAAAGGGAGGACCCGAAGTCCAATTTTGTATCCGCCGTTAAAAACTCGGATTGTGGATAAGTATCAAAGTTACGAGGATTACCGGTACCATCCCCAATGGGACAAAAGAAATAATTTTCTCGGCCCGGACGAGGCGGAGGACGATCCTTGTCCAATTCCAGAGGGGATCCATTACCTAAGAGGATACCCCCGTTCCGAAGGAGGGTGGTGAGTAACGTCGTGGATTGTCCAAGGAGAGGTGGTTGAAGGGATGGTAGGTCTCGGAGATGCGTGGTCAATCCCCTATTCTTGACTGTATCAGGGGCGGATGCAGAGGGCTGCTACAAAAAGCAATTGGGGGCCCGCAGTAAGTCTGGTAGCGGAATCTCAGAAGGATCTGGATCTTGGGAATCGGCGGCTCAGGTAAGCCGAAGTCCGAAGGATCCGGTGAGTAGTACGGATCCTGACTAGCCGGTGGTGGGGAGGATGAAAGAGGCGGAGGACGAGGCGGTGGATCAGCAGAGGATGGACCAGCAGATTCCCGCGAACAGTGACGCTTGGGGAGAGAAGCCAACCAAGCGGAGGTGTAGTCAGGCTCTTTCCGTTTGAAAGTCTGCAACGATGCATCCATGAGGGAATGGACCTGTGAAGGGGTAAGCGGATCATCAGTCCGTCTGGAGGCGTGAGGATCGGGACGAAAGGTCCAGTGGTAGAGTGGATGCGGACGAGGAGAGTTTAGCCGCCGTTGTCCGCGCCTTGACCTGCAGCTTCAAGCGTGCGTAACGTTCCTTAGTGCGAGCAAGTTCGGAGGATAAGGATCGCAGGTCCGAAGCCGGTGGAGGTTGCCCGAACGGGATAGGGGATGTGGCGGCTGTATTACATTGTGGAGGAAAGGATTCCGACAAAAGCGGATTGGGAGGCGGAGGCTCCAACATATCCTGCTCCGTAGTGATTTCAGGGACCTCAGCATTCTCGAAGGATGGAGGAACAGGAGAAGCGGATGAACGAGGTAGGGGGCATTCCCTCGGCGTCCCCTTTGCTCGTGGCATCCTCCAGGCGGATACGGATGAGGATACGGATAGCTGGTGCTGGAGCGGACGCCAAGCACAGCATTGTTTCCGGAAGTGAACAGCGTGGTCGCTAGAGAAGAAAAGGTGAGCTCTGTCGCTCCGCTTCGACTATATACGCAGTGGGGGCTGCGCAGTGGATCTGCGCAGTAGCTAAGCGGACCGGACGAACTTATTTTATCTCTAGTTGAAACAGCATTAAGAGAAGGAGAATGCTAATAATTGCGTAAAGTATTTTTCACGTTAAGTAGAAAAATATATTTAGCTCACAACTAGTCATAATTTCTCTGTCAGTCTGCTCATATTAGACTTGGGCCATGAACAAAATGTTCACTAAAATTTGCAGTGAGGCAAAATTTGTTGATTACAAATACAAATTAGACTAGAGTAGTGAGTTTATCGAAATTGTACAAAATTTATAAAAATTGCACCCAAGTACAAAATTTGCCGATTACAAATTCTCACATGATAAAAAAAAAATTTAACTGCAGGTCCTATCAAAATTTTTTTTGCTGGTGGTAACGAATCCTGTTGTACCCATTTGTCATTATTGAACACGGCCGATGACAGGATTACCCGGCATGGTACAAACTGAGTGTTGGGTCCCCCTTTTTTGACGTTATGCATCAAGCGTAAACTTATCGAGCACACTGTCTTAGCGACAGAGTCTTTTTTGTATTTTCTGGCCAGTCAGTTCCCGGCAGTTCTGGTTGGTGTTGGTGGATTTAGGAGATACGTTTCCATGGAGCTCGGCTTAGGTGATCAAATAAGCTCGAGTAAAAATTCTCCAGACACGGTGAAAACTGTGCTCCCTCCTTGTTGACGAAGAGGGGTGCAGTAGGGGAAGGAGTAGCAATAACTCTAAAACGTATGAACTATAATGAACAATTATAAGCTAAACTCTAGCTTACCTTGCAAATTGACTGAAATTCTTCGTTCGACTCATCATAACAGGCGAGCAAGAATCCGCCATAGCTGCCAGTTCGTTTCCCTTTACCATGGTAACCACCAATAACGACCAAGTCTAACGTATCGCCAACGCCTTCCAAGTAATCTTTTTTCACCTGGAGATCAAGACAAAACAACATTGAAAATACCCTAATCTACATAATAATACGGGAAGTAGGAACTAGCAACAATCACAACCTTGTAATTCCATTGGTTCGGGCAACAATCAACTAACGGAAAGACAGCGTAAAGTCATTTTTATGACAAATTCCTCAAGTAGAAACAGGAGATTATACGCAATCAATCTATCACCAGATACTTACAGTATTTTATAAAATTAGGGTTCCTAGTAATTCCATTTAGTTGAGTCTCCGGCCAATGATTAGATTATCGAATCGAGTTTGAAAGATTTTTTTTTCATTAAAAACTAAGGAACTTACATTACACTAATTTAAATAAGACTATTACACTCTGGCCAAACAGAGAATGGCGTAATGTTATAATCGAGTGTTTTAAGTCTCTCCTATCTGTCTCTGGTGCCTGCATGGTGCACCTCTTGGTCGTCGAGTATTACTACCTAACTCTCATCTACAGGATATCATTTTAAACATACTCACAACCGATTACAACTGCAAAAAAACCTTAACTCTTTAGCCATCATTTGTAAAATTTCAAAAAGAACATTTTGCCGGCCCCCAGTCAGACCGGCTAAAAATGGTTTCTTTTGCTGTTAAAAGTGCCATACCTGTTAATTTTTGCATTATTGCCTTAATGATGCTGTTGGATGCTTGAGACTTGAATTGCCACCTCAGTGACCCAACCGTGCACGCGCATGCGCGGTCCTCCCTATATAAGAGCGGCGGCTACGCGGACTCGCCATCTCTTTGTCTCTCAGCATAGTCAAAAGGTGATTTGAGAGGGGTGGCAGGGAGGGGCCTAAGGTATGGCACTTTTAACAGCAAAAGAAACCATTTTTAGCCGGCCTGGCTGGGGGGGGGGGCCGCAAAATGTTCTTTCTTTATGCTGTAAAGTGCTAAACCTGTCAATTTTTACATTGACAGGCCGACCTCGTCAAATTAGGCGGCGGGCACCTTTTGAGGGAGTTCTCTGAGGTTTTCAGGTGGATTGTCACCTAGTGGAGCGTTCTGAGAGGGTGAAGGAACACCTTTCAGAGATGGAATTGGAGTGATTTAGTTTAATTTAAAGAGGAGAAAAGAAGGAGGAGGTGACATTACCTTGAATTCTTCATATTGCAGGAACCTGTTGAACGGGTGTGGTGAGACGGGTAGCCAGAGTTTAACCCTTTCGAGCCTAACGCCATTTTTCATTTCCCTGCTGAAAAAGCCTAAGGCCGCAACATGGCTGCCATGAACAAGTTGCATGCCTCACGAAAATAAATTGTAAAAAAAAAACTATGCGGTCTAGGAGTATAAAAATTCGCAGATATAATAATTATACTGTAAATTATTGGCCAGAAATATAATTGGGACCATCGTCCTACGTTTTCATTATTTAAAAAAATCCTGAAGTTCGACTACGTAAACAGCGGTAACGAAAGTTTCAACCATAGATTAGAAAGTTAACTAGATATTCCGTCTTACTTCTTCCCGTCCTACGCGGAGCTCTGGCGGTAGTTGCGGCTACTAATACCTCTGCTAATGCTTTGCCTTCTGCTGTTTCGAAAGGCAAAAGCATTAGCAGAGGTATTAGTAGCCGCAACTACC